>JAOEHI010000019.1:639272-655062 GCA_025447815.1 Percopsis transmontana | reverse complement strand
TGGATTAATTATCCGGGTGGTCTAAAGTAAATTACAAAAAAATACAAAACATGATACATGTAGAAGTTAAACTAAAAGTCTGGCTTGTTTCCTATTCCAGGCCTTGGTAAGACAGTGTGCTGTGTAAATAATTTAACAGCCACTCCATCTTTTCACTTTCATCCAAACATATCTGTTCATTAATGTTCTGATTTGAATAACATCATACATACAGCATATACTTTGCAGAAGTTACATTGCAGAAGAGAAAAGTACAGTTGATGGGACATACAGTATAGAAAGCCGAACGACTGCCTCAGAACTCTTCACAAATTGAAAAAATATTTTACAATGATTACAATTATGTCTGTGTGCCACCAGATGGCATCAGTAAACAACAAAGATCTCTTGCAGCAGAGTGCATTACAGAGTGTTTCACATTGGTACCTTCCTTTAAGTTCTAAAATTTTATCTTCTTCAAAAACAAAAACAAAAAATCATCTTTTAGATGTGGGCATACTTGGTACTAAAAAGGTAGTGTAATACTTGAGTATGATAATAATGATAGCATAATGATAGATAAATAATTTAACACTGATTTAGAAGAGGATTAATTAAGAGTTGGCACTTTGGCTATAATAAGGCATCTCACTCAGCATTCATTTGGTCCCTGATTTCTGAAGGCAAAGTCTCAAATAGTGCATCTTCGACTGTAAGGCCACTGCGTTTTAAGGCCCTACAGCAGCCAAGTTCTGGTGGTAAGATCTCAAAATGGTTGCTTTTGAGCTCCAAGTGTGTCAGTAAAAGCAGATTAGAAATCTTTGGTGAGAGTAAAGACAGTGAATTCCGGCCCAGCTTCAGCGTTTTCAGCTTTTTGCAAAAGAAAAGCTCATCTGGTAGGTTTTCAATTTTGTTGTGCGAGACAGAGAAATACTGTAGACTCTGAAGGACTCCAATTTCTGGAGGAATGAACCTGACATCATTATTGGACAGGTCCAGGTAGCGCAGCTTGTTGCATAGAAATAGATGTGAGGGTAATATTTCAATTTTGTTGTGGCTGAAGTAGAGGCGCTCTAGGCTGCCAAGTTTTTTTATATGCTCTGGAATATACATGATGCTGTTGTACCAAAGCTTGAGGCAAATGAGTTTGCGGAGATGCTGGAAACTAACGATTTCTTCGATGGAACGAATGTTGTTGTCTTTCAAGTCAAGCTCTTGCAGGTTTATAAGACTGAAGACTGTATGTGGTATGCGCTCCAAATCACAACGCACAACCTCAAGCTCAGTCAGATGGATCATCTTTTTCAAGTTGTTAAGCATAACTAGTTTAGTTCCATCATTTTGGATAGACAATTGCTGCAAATGGCTTGACACGTCCACAATAGACTGTGGGATCTTGGTCAAATTACTCTTAAGGGAGAGGACTTTCAAAGATTTCAGCTCACGTAGTGACTCAAGAACTACATTCTTGGAGGCATCAGAACTAAATGAACCATAGAGGTAGAGTTCCTCCAAGTTCCGCAGGCCATATAGCCAATGTGGAAGCTCCCTGTTATCATCAAACTTTACACGGAGAACTTTTAGGTTCTCTTTGAGGAAGGAGGCGGCTGTTGTATGCAACTTTAAATTGCACTGGTAAAGATACAGCTCCTGAAGATCTTCCAGCTGAGAGATGGAGGCTGGTATAGTGACATTGTTTATAATCTCTAATTTTAGAGACTGAAGTTCCGTCACCTCAAAGATGGTGTCAGGCAGTCCAGAAAGCATAAACAGCTGAAGCTCAAGTCTATTACTGGAATTCATCTGCAGTTTCTGACGCAACTTCTCTGCAGTCCACTCATGGTTGAGGTTCAGCTGTTTGAGTTTGTTCTCACTGACCTCCGAAAGAAACACAGCAAATCTTTTAGAATACAAGGGGTCATATTGATCAATCATGTGTAGCATGAAAGCAAAGTCATTCTTGACATCTGGAATGTCATCAATGTTTGTCTCCTGACGCACATACTCAAAAGAGTATTCTTTGAGTGAGCGGTAAAACAGCCAGTAAGATGTGTACAGGCAGGTTAGCCCATATATAACCACAAAGCACAGATAGCAGTATGAGAGCTTGGAAAATAGATGAGCCATGGTGTGATTGCAAGAGAAATGTTCATAGCCTATTATGTCCCGTATGTCAACACTGCACCTAACTGTAGTCTGCACTTCAGACACCAAAACACTGTTATAGACGATGATCAGTACAAATTTGAAGACCTTAAAGACAGTTTGGCGAACATACATAAGATATAGCATATCTCCCTCCTCAACGTGCAAACGGAATTTCTTGACCTTTTCAAATAGAGCTTTAGCTTGTTCTCCTTCTTTTTTATCAAGAGCACTTGCCGTTGGTGTGTCAACAACAATTTTTTCGGGGATTGACCTGAGAGACTGTGTTTTCTCCAAATTGCCCTCTTCTGGAGGCACAGCAACAGCAGACCTGCTTGGAGTGTTCTTTTTGTGGTCATTTTCCTCTGGATTTTCTCCTGACACCTCTGACAAGGCCCTTGTGGTCCAAGGAGAGTCAAAACACTTTCCAAGGATGGATATGAAATGCTCAATTTTTGAACTAGAGCCAGGGAATTTGAACCAGAAGTTGCTACACACCATAAAGATGAGAGTGTGTATTAGCACCAGATAGGGAAAGTACTTGGCATACCAGTGCAGAGCCTTCTCATAACATATCTGATTAATGAAACTGTATTGTTGAAGATCAAGGTTAGTCTTTAAGCCCTTCATTTCTGATGGAAAGGGGGAGAAATGGGACTGCATTAATAGCAGTGAGTCCCCTTCACTTTTGTTCTGCAAAGGCATGCTTTGGTTTGGCAAAGACATCCTCTGTGGAAGGCATATGATTTTGTCTTGGGTTACCTAAAATTAGAGTAAAACACACAAGAACAAGTTAAAAAAATACATTTGTACACTTGGAGACACTAATGTCTGTATGCAACACGATGGAATCAGTAAACAAGAAAAATCTCTTGCAGCAGAAAGCATTACAGTGTTTAGTTTAATGTCAACAAAGGACAGAAACGGTTTATCCATGGCTCCTGTGACTCAACAGGAAATGGCCAGTTTAGACTAATTATGGCTGAAACAAGGATACATTTTGTGCACTGTGTAAACGTTTAATTGCTTTGAGCTAAACAAATAATTCATTGTTTGTATTGTAACAATGTTTCTAAACCAAAAACATTTTCAGTATCAGCTGAAGGTATAGTGTTGAATATGCAAACTCAGAACTGCAGGTTTTTGAAGAGCAGATCAGCATCGGTTCCGATTCTGTGTAAATGCTTGATGTTTTTGTCAGACGTTAAAGCACCAGACCTGATACAATGCTCTACATTGTTAAACCTCAGCACTTTGGAATGAGACACTGCAGCTCTATAATTCCAGGAAATGTGGTAATTACACAGAAATCTCTCTCAATAGAGCTCCAATTCATGATGTAAACTTCCAGGTTATCAGATGGTGAGCATAATTAATTGGCCACACTATTTTTACTGTGTTCATCACAAGAAGGATATATCAAAGGATATTTTCACCAAGACAGAATACCATGTCAACACCTTTTTGGTTGGATTCCTGAAGAGTCCTGAACCTTTTTTTCCCCAGAGAGAAGTGATGTGACAGGTCACTGGCCTTTGGAATCGTGTGTTTACAGAGGGCTTGGGTTGGAAAAAGTTTCCGCTGGTAAAGTGCTGCTACACTGAATGCTTGTTATGATCCACACACTACCCTGGTTGTGAAAACACAGACCTAACTGGAGTCTAGGCCTATTCAATTCTGTTAGACTAGCTTCTTATTTTATGCATGCCAACAATGGTGTTACACATATAGTGTGAATCTCTAAAAGAAATGCTAAATAAGAATACTGCATTTTTTATGAAGAGATTATGAGAGGTGGGCATTTCTTGAATAAATGATGACATTTATTGATTAATGGGAAATAAATACCAGGCAATAACAACATATATTGATCGACTGTTCAGAAGCTAAGTGCACTGGCATTTTCAGGTAAATGGCCATTAGTTTGTGTGTTAGTTCACGTATTCTTTGGACATCATAAAATATAGGCAAGCATAATAAAAAATTACATTCTACAAATACAATCGGAAGTGTACATACAACAAGCCAAATACATATAATCTCAGTTTTTGACAATTCCTGATTTTTAATCCTAGAAAACATTTCCTGTTTTAGGTCAGTTAGGATTACTTTTTATTTCAGCTTTTATTTCTTTTATCACATTCCCAGTGGGTCAGAAGTTTCCATACATAATGTTACAATAAGGTCATTTAGCAGACGCTTTTATCCTAAGCAACTTACAATTACATGCTGCAGGTAGGAGTTAGGCATCTTGCTCAAGGATGCTTACAGGTAGGCCAACTATGGGGCTTGAACCCACAACCTTCTGCCTGGGAGTCCAACACCCAGACCACTAGACTATTCTGCGCCCCTTACACTTAATTAGACGACCAAGCTTTAACTTCCTGGCTCATGTCTTGAGATGTTGTTATATATAGGTTGTTATAATATATCCACATCATTTTCCTTCCTCATGATGCCATCTTTGCACCAGTCCCTCCTGCAACAAAGCACCCCCACAACATGATGCTGCCACCCCGTGCTTCACGGTTGGGATGGTGCTCTTTGGCTTGCAAGCCTCCCCATTTTTCATCCATACATAATGATGGTCATTATGGCCAAACGGTTACATTTTTGTGTTATCAGACCAGAGGATATTTCTCCAAAAAGTAAGATATTTGTCCCCATGTGCAGTTGCAAACTGGCCCCATGTCTGGCTTTTTTATGGTAGTTTTGGAGCAGTGGCTTCTTTCTTGCTGCGTGGCCTTTCAGGTTATGTTGATATAGATACTTTTGTACCTGTATCCTCCAGCATCTTCACAAAGTCGTTTGCTGTTGTTGATTGATTTGCACTTTTCCCTCAAAGTACGTTCATCTCTATGAGACAGAACACGTCTTCTTCCTGAGTGGTCCTATTGCGTACTAATACGTACATGGTGCAAATACATCCACACTGGTGCACCTTCAACTAACTCAAATTATGACAATTAGCCTATCAGAAGCTTCTAAAGCATGACATAATTTTCTGGAAATGTCCAAGCTGTTTGAAGGCAAAGTAAACTTGGTGTATGTAAACTTCTGACCCACTGGAATTGTGATAATAGTGAATTATAAGAAAAATAATCTGTCTGTAAACAATTGTTGAAAAAATTACTTGTGTCATGCATAAAGTAGATGTCCTAACCGACTTACCAACAATTCAGTATTCTGCGTTAGTTCTGGCAGGCCACGTAGTCGCGCGCAGTTGTCAGCTACTGCACACTGCTTGCAACCCACCCCCTCCCCAGCTCCTCTAAGTTGTGTTTAACATGGTGTGTGTAAATGAAAACAAGTTATATATATACGGTATATATATATAATATTAATAATAATTGTGGCTGCAATATTATGAACGTGCTTCATGTGGATATGTGCTTAACTAATGTTTGTCACAACCCTGCCTGTTTCCCTGGTCTTGTCTCGTTTTCCCATAAGTCTGTTTCCATGTTCCCCTAGTGTGTCTGCCTGTTTCCCTGTGTTCTCCCCGGCCCCGCCCTATTTCCTTATTTGGTCCTTCCCCTCGTTGTTCCTTCACCGCCCTCACCTGTGTCTCGTTCTCCCTAGTGTATTTAGTCTCTGTTCTCCCTTGTCTCGTTGTGGGTTTGTTGTGCTTCCTGGTCCTTGTTGTTGTTGTTCCTGGTCCTTGTTGTTGTTGTTCCTGGTCCTTGTTGTTGTTGTTCCTGGTCCTTGTTGTTGTTCCTGGTCCTTGTTGTTGTTCCTGGTCCTTGTTGTTGTTCCTGGTCCTTGTTGTTGTTCCTGGTTTGCCTTGCCCTGCGTCTTGCCCTGTCTTATTCCCGCCAGTAAGTTTTGTTTTCCCTGTGTTTTGGGTTTTTCCTAGCCTTTGGCTTTGTACTTTAGTTTGGACATTTCCTGTTTTTCTGTTTACCCTGCTGTGTATTCGTTTTTCGTATTAAACCCCTGTTCACCACTGCCTGCCTGCTGATTCTGTCTGCATTTGGGTCACTCCTATACACAACCTGACAATGTTATATCGTTGGCATCTGTTGCATGGCTGCAACATCAAGAATGTGTGCTTAATGTGGATATGTGCTTAACTAATGTTATACTATTTACCTTTTGTTGGATGGGTGCAACATTAGGATGTGTGCTTGTCATACCGTTGACGTTATGCATGGCTGCAACAGCATGAATGAGCTAATATCATATTGATGGAATCCTGCATGACTGCAGCAATATGATATGTACTAAAACTAAATAAAGTCATATCGTTGGCATTGTTGCATAGCTGCAACATTATGAATGTGGCTTAACTTAAATAATGTCGTATCGTTGCCATTGTTGCATGCTCTGTTCTTAGGGGGGATTTTCGAGCTGCTCTCCCAGTCTGGGTAACTGGGAGATGTCCCCAGAAGGTGCTGCTGTTCTCCGTCTTAACTCTTCATGAAGCCATGAAAAATACGGAGAACTTAGAACAGAGCCATACCGCCAAATGAAAATTATAAAACATGCTAGTAAAAATCTGACTAAAAGATTTTGTATGTGGTATTTTGACTTAAGTGGGCCTGACAGAACAATAGTTTGTTAACAGGAAATCTTTGGAGTGGTTTGAAAATTAATTTTAATGACTTCAACCTAAGTGTATGTAAACTTCCGACTTCATCTGTAGATGGATTCTTGGTGTGTGTGTGTGTGTGTGTGTGTGTGTGTGTGTGGAATGTGAGACAGCGAAGTGCTGCATACAGCACTTCGCTGTCTCACATGGTCACTTTAATCCATTTGCTATTAATAAATCATGATGGGAAATTATTGCAATGCTTCATCAGTACTAAATGGTTCATAATTATGGGGTTACTGATAATGGGCCCACAAGACTCTTATTATATTTAATATTATCATTTGTTTCTGTTCTTTGCTTCATGGACATACACAAAAGCTCTTACCATTTCTACAGTATTATATAAATACCAGGAACAAACAATGTCTTTCTCTAAACACATAAATCAGTGGGGTGGTATTACTGTATGCTTAATAAAGGAAAATACAGTAAATACTTCCAGACTCAAGTCCAGTGGTACTCACCTGAAGGGTGCACCCAAACACACCAATCATGATCATGACCACCGACAGATAATCTGTGAACACATCCCACCATGGCTTGAGCACTCGGAATGCTGGCTGTTGTTCGGTGAACTGTCGGAATTCCGTCACAGGAATCATGCTGCCTTCAGGGCATAAAGAAAAGAGAATTTGAGTATGGGAGACATTGTGCCAAGGTTTGTGAGAAGCGTTTGGTCATTAAATACTTTCTCCAATCCTAATAACGGTCATTAGAATTATTGAATGTCCACTGTGTAGAAAGTGTTTAGCTGCTGGTCATACTATTGTGCTGAAATACTCAAATTAGATCCTCTAGTCTCTCTGAATGAATGTAAAACCAGTTGCAAAAATAACAAAAATATAACATTTTTATTTACTTAGACATGGAGTCTCAATATATGGACAAATATTGCCGACAACAATACAAAATATAACTAATTATAGCATAGGAAAATAGATACATAAAAGTTATGCTGATGATCTCAGTGAAAGAGGAACATTAAAAGAAGCCAACAGTTTCCAAGGTTCTTTTGCAAAGCTAGGTGAACTGAGCACAGGACTGTAACTGCCTAGCTTGTAAGAGATGTAACTACATAAATAGGAAGCAAGCCAAGAATGATGATGAGGACCAATTAACAATAGAATAGTCCAGTGGGGTATGAGTGCTCTACAGCCAGTAATAGTAAAGTACACAGACATTTATGTAGAGCATGTCACCATAATCAGGAGGGGCCATCTGTCTGCCCCCGGGAGACGACCTTGCTGGTGTCAAGTTCTGTTTTTGGAGAGATTGGGCTTGGAGGTTCAGTGAGTGGGTTGTGAATGTATTTACAACTTCATTTCAGTCCCCTATTGGTGGTTTGGTGTGTTTCTTAATTTTAGCCTCTGTAAAAGCTGACATTTTAAAGACATCATGCAGGTGAGCCTGGATAATATTAAATGCAGTGAAGTCATTCAAGGCCGTAGCTTAAATGTTGGAACAGCAGTAGTGTCATCCGCAAGGTGGAGGAAAGCATACAATGCTTGACCTAGATTGGTAACATAAACTGTAACTTGGGTCGGGCCTAAAGTTGAACCCTGAGGCCCACCTTTGTAGACGCTTACAAGGAATGTAAAGACAGACAGATGGACATGGTCCTAGTGATGCCATCTAGTCAATGGCCATGCTAACACACCACCATCTCCACTTATGGTTATAACTCAAGTGGTGTGCACATACTCTTGGTTGCTGTGGACACACCCAGTGTCTCACATCTCATGCACCTGCTGCGCTGGACAACTGAGAATTTAACTATGTTATGGGATATGTAACATCTCAAACTGCAGCACAGGACGGCCTGACTTTGCGCTGATAAAACAGTAGAAGAGGAGAGCTACAGAAGTTACTGTTTCTCAAACCTTTAGTCTCTTTAAGTATTATGAGGTCAGTCCATCAAACTGAACACCAATGAGGTAATTTGCAGATGAACCCACAGCTTGGGATGCCAAACCTACTTATAGCAGTCTCTGTTGTAAGATGATACACTGTGTCAAATTCCTCGGATAGATCAATAAAGAGTAGTGCACTGCATAGTCTAAGGCACCAATAATGTTATTTGCTAACTTCATTGCTGCAGTTACTTTAATATGCTGCATGCTAAAGCCTTTCCAAAGTATTTCTAAAAAACAATATGGAATAGATAGCTATAGATACTGTAGATAAATACATACATAAATAGATTTGGAGACTATGTACTATGTACTAATCATTCAGTAGCTATGGATCACCTTCTTTTAACAATAGGACAACATGCCACCTTCTAAATATGTGGAATGACATTTTCCTCTAAAGTATGATTAAAAACACAACTAGATGGGGCAACAATAACATTGGAAGTAGGCCTTAAAGGGACACGCTTCGATTCTACTACCCTGGATTGAAAGTATGTGGAAATTGTGGGTTCTGGGGGCACACCACTTTGTATGTTTTGAAACACAAATGCATGTAGCTGTAGGGAAAGGGGTAGAGAAGGGTGCAAGCCTAGAGCAGTGGTTCTCAAACTTTTTGACTGGTGACTTCCAACCCCCTCATTGCAGAGGGGGTTTGAAATAATAATACACTTGCTTTATTAGCATAACATAACAGCATACAACATATACAACAACCATAATAACGAACCCTCAGGGGTCCCCCTCCCCCCATTATTTGAGAACCACTGCTGAAGGGGGAAGAGTAGAGAGGAGTAGGGGCAGGAACAGCACTCGGGTGTGGGAGGTGCATCATTTCTTTGTACCGTTTATTTCAACCAGAAGTTGAATTCTGGACACTGAATAAGCATTGTCCCTTTAAAAAACATGAATGCAAATTGTCACGGCCTGGGATTTAATGGGATCCAGATCCGTTAAGGCTCTAATAGACCTATACAAAAGAAAAGAGGGTAAGGCAAAAGGGAGAGCCAATAAATACACTGGAGGTGGAGACGGTCACATGGTCAAAGCCAGCCAATGAGTTGTGAGAAGGGGGTAGTGTCAAACAGGGAGCTGGAGGCAATAAATGTCCCTGTGTTTTAACTATTGTATACATCTTCAGCCATTGTTTCTAAAGCAGCTTTCTGTCACCAACCCCTACACAAACACTTCTGTGTTACAGCTTCCTCGTTTACCTATTCCAGCACACTGTCTGGCACAAAGTCATGGAAAATATTTTTTTAGTAGCAACCTGTAAATAATTATAGAATATAGGCTAAATGTACCAGTTAAAATGTGATTTGCCTAAATTATCATTTTGAATAGATTCTTTTATTTTATTTACCGAACTGAACACACTGCTTGTAACCAATGGGGTAAATCGCAAATGAGCCCACAGCTTGGACTGACAAACCTACAATCTCTGTTGTATGGTTTTAAGATCCACTCTGTCAAATGCCTCCAATATCAGATCGAGCAATAAAAAGAGTAGTGCACTGCAGAGTCATGGCAGTGGTTCTCAAATATGTTTGGCTTCTCCACTTCCTTTCAATTATCTTCCAATGAAGTACCCCTATACCGGTCCTTTTTTCAAACCGAGAAGAATATAAATCTTCTATTTCATCAAAAAAGATTTGAGGACATAGAGTACTGCAGCTGTTCAAATACTAAGTGGAACAATTTGATGGTTCTAGATATTTTGGAGACTGGCCTATAGGCTAATGCAGGGATGCAAACTAGTCACCTCTTTCTGTTTTAAATCCAATATAACTATGGGATGAAAATACAATACCAAAAACCAGTTTGATTTTCTTTCAATAAAAGATGGCTTTAACACATAATGGTGCCACTGATGTGACCATTGCCACTTCATTCAGCTGCATGATCCTGACCCTGGTTTTGCATCACTAATTACCGTAACCTCCTTATTTGACATTTTCACTGTGCTAGGAAGTAGAGTGCAAAGTGTTTTTTGGACGCTGAGCATTAGCTAGCTCCCTAGACCCCCTGATGTGTTCAAAGAACTAACTAACCCAGATAATGAACTAACTGTAAGTAGTAATCTAGCCTGTGAATTGGAGTATGACTGAAAAGGTCCCGTTAGTGTTTTACAGCTAATTTGCCTCCATTCTAAATAAGAAATAAGAGTAAGAAGGAATCTGTAACTGAATCTGTAACATTTTATAGCCTAGCATAGAGCATTTAGCTTTTCAACAAATCAGGGGGGGGGGTGCCCCCCAGACAGCCCAGTAAAAAAACATTTACAAATATTCCCACGCTTCTGCATTTTTCTCTTCTTTTTTTACCCCCAACCAGTTTGCATCCCTGAATTATTAACCAAAGGGATCTCCTTATTTTGACAGTGGGATCTTCAAATATCAGTAGCCTAATAATATTTCTCTAACATGAGATTTAAAAGTAGTTGTAGCTGGAGCAGCAGTAACAGAAGACGTAGGCCTTAAAGGGACACTTCTCGTTTTATAGCACATTCGGAGTGCCAAATTTCCGCTCCAGCTCACTGGCTTTGTTTTATACACCATCAGGGGAGAGAAGGGTGGCTTCATAGACCTGCACAACAGGAAAAGGTGGTAAGGGAGATGGGAGAACGGGCAAATCCAGTGGTGGTGGAGAGAGTCATGTGGCCGATGCCAGCCAATGAGCTGCCAGTGGGGGTAGTGTCAAATAGGCAGCTGGAGGCAATAAAAATTTTATGAAACCTTTTACTGCCAACTACTATAGTCTTCTGCTATTCTTTCTAAAGAGACTTTCTATCCCCAACCCCATGTAAACTTGTGTGTCACTATCTATTAACTATGAACTGATCTATTTCATTATCCCAGTACTCTGTCTGCCACACAGTGCCGGAAAAACTCATTTAGTCTACATTAGTACCATTCATCCCAGTGGTTACACGGGCATCAACTCAAGCTCCGTGACTTAATATCAGCCCACCAGACTGCCCCCAGTCTGTGGTATTCCACAATAACACATTGCAAATGCCGTGCAATGAAAATGTAATAAAAGCCCATGCTGTGCTAAAAACTGTATGTTTTTTTTTACAATGTTTGATTCCCATGCACGGCACAATGACAACAGTGCATACAGTGACTATGTAATGTGCAATGACTCATCACTTAGCTATCCTGATGCTGCATGCTGTCTGTATAGCACTAGGCATCATATTTCCAATATCCCTACCCAATGCAAGCAGCAATAAGGGTTGAATGAAAAATCATTCAAACTCAAAACACGAAAGCATTGCATAATCAGAATCGCTGTCCCATAGACAACCATTATGATACAGTAGAGGTATGGTGATAACACCATCTTTTAGTTAGTAATTAAATGCAGCCCTACTCCACTCTTAATTATATCATCCAATTATTTTGGAGTGCAAATGCTTTGGCCTGCTTGTCATGTGATTGTTGTGACTTTTTCTGCTTCTCTTGGCATATGGCTTCCGGTATTGTGCTAGTGCTTATAGAGTTGGTTTCTATTTAATTATTTTTAGCTATATCACTTGAAAACTACCAAAGCCAACACAATGTTTATGTGTTGCTGGGTTACTAGTTTGAAATAGATGTCATCTGTATTGCATTGTTCCCACTGAATCCTAACTGAATGTGGAAATACTCCCTTATATTTTCCTTAAAAACACATTATTTTCAGAATTACCAGTGCTTTAAATGGGTATGATTGTGTCTGTGCCACTGTAGATATCTATACATATACATATACACACACACACACACACACACACGTTTTTTCTGGAAAACAAGTTACATTCTGCAGCTGCCAAAAGGTCAGACGGTTTGCAGACACTTTTATCCAAAGTGACTTACAATTATACGCTGCTATTACATGGGGCAGATAGAGGTTAGGACTCTTGCTCAAAGATGCTTAAAGGTAGGCCAACTCTGGGGCTCCAACCCACAAAATTCTAGCTGGGAGTCAAACACCTAGACCACTAGGCTACCCTGCCCCGTTTACATATCGCCACTTTTTAATGGACGTTATTGAGGAAACATTATTTCAGTCAAACCTTAAATCTCATAGAAACCTAAGTCCCTAGAGATTATTCTGAGACTCAAACACTTTGTGGTGATCTAAACATGTGAACACATCTGGAGGAAGTATGCAAAAGCTCGGTGAATAACAGAGTGAGTGATTCAATTTTTGATATAGCTCCTTACAAATCAAGAAAACAACATAGCCATAGTCTTATCTGTACTTTGAACTTGGATTTTTAATGGACAAATCTTAAATGGAAATACAGTAAGCCTATCTTTCCATTGATTTAGTCAGCCACCGTTCAGCTGGCCGGCCTTATCCCATGTCGCTTCCTGGCAGGAAATGTTGTGAATCTCAGATATCCAAAAACAGACTATTTATGTTTGGATCACACCCAATCCCATGCCAGGGATAGAAAATCCTGTCTCATTAACGTTAAATGTTATTAAAAAAAAAACACGACAGCAATGGCATTGTCTGACTTTTTTTTTAAGCTGTGTGAATGACCTATTGTAATTTTGTAATACGGTTACATTACTTTTGAACACACAAACTATACAACTATTTTCTCTATTTATTTTCTCAAACGAGGCTTTTATAGTTTTAAATAAAATAATTCCACACTAAATGTTATCATTACAGTCACTCGTTAAAATATGCAGTAGGCTACACATTTAAGGTGCAACAACCTAAAACGCTTTTACAGTCATAGAAGAGCCTAGACGTAGCCTACTGCAAGACACGCGGTCTGGAAAATAATAGTTATACATTTGGGAGCCAAACCTACGGTTAGGTAAAACCAATGAACGTGTATCTTCACAAAGATGTAAATCGTAATATAAAGCATGTATTTACCTTACTTTGGCTATCAGGCACAGTGTCGGTTGTTAAGTGATAGGATTTTGGCTCACAGTGTCCTTACGCGGTCTCTGCTCCGTTCTGTCTGCCCAGTACAGTCTTACTCTCTTGAGTCCTGACTCATGAATCGGACTGTAGTAGCTATGCTATATATGCCAAAAGGGCGTGGACTTAAACGGTGGACCAAAAAGCCTCCTGTAGCCTAAACAGTTTAAAGACATATAAATAGCCTCTTAGGATATCTAAGGAAGTTAGAATTTTGTGTTCTTGATCTAGGTATAATAGTGTCAAACTCGGATTTACTTATTAGGATACTTAATAGATGCGAGGAAATTCGTTTGTTGCAGTAGGCTACATAAGTTTGCGATAGAAATACAATTGAAATATGGAAAATATGAAGCAGAACTCTGAATGAACAATAATAAACATATAGTAGACTATATTGTACTATTGCCATTAGCTTCAAGCTAATAATCATGCTGATCGATCAATGGTAAGATCTCATCCGATAGCGAATGATGCGGTATTGCCGTAGAAGGGCATTCTATGTCCTTGGAAGGCCCATCGCCTGCATACAAGAAAATCAATTTAAGCAAGTGAGCGTAACAAAGTGATGAGTGTAGGCCTACATTTGCAAATAACAGTGCAAGTAACAGCAATATATTGTCCTTGTGTAGTGTGCAGTAATAATGTGAATGCAAGGGGAATTCTTGTTTCATGTGACGGCACGTTATACGTTCTCCAGACCAGGGCATTCTAAATACTAGGTTCATTTTTCCCATCCCCCAAATACACCACTCACTGTAAGTGGATGTAGAGGAAGGGGGGGTTACAGCGTGTGAATGATGAGGGAATGAGGGTGTTGGTGGTTGAGATATGCGGTGGGGAGGGGCAGTGTGAATGGCAGAGGCTGTGGGCTGGCAGCCCCCCCATCACATGTGTAGTGTGTAATAAAGGATAACAGGCTGAAATATTAAGAAAATAAACATAAAGTCTATTTGTCTGTTGCAACCAGTGTAGTATACTGTATGTTCAATCTATGTGTGTCAATGGATGTTTGTTAACATCCCACAGTATGGTACTTGTAGCCTCTACTGGCTTTGCAACTTTTCCGGGGGCAGCGGTCCCAATCGGCCAGGGGGGGGATAAAGGGAGTAGGGGTCTGCTAAAACCTGTTGTCACGCCAAGGATGATCCTAGGAGGTCAGTGAAAGTGAATAAGACCCATGTGGTTCCTTTGTTTGCACCAAAGGAAAACTGTCAACTTGCAAGTCTCTTAGAACTCCAATGTAATTACTTAAGTTGTGGCAGAATTTCCTTCCAGCCTAAATCTAAAGTTTAGAAACAAACCTTGCAGTTGTTGCCAGACAATGAGTTCAGGGCCTGTTTCACGAAAGCAGAATTCTGAAATCCAGGATAACAGAAAAAGCGAGGCTTGACCTAGTCTCATTAGCTCATCCTGGCTTTATACGTTTGATGTAGGCCATACCAGGATGAGGTGGTGCAACGCGGTGAAGAGTAGGGTTAAGTAATAAATAAATGCACATTCACGGCTTTCTTCAACAGACCACTAGGTCGGTCACTGATTTACTTCGAGAAGACGCGTGCGGCTTACTTTACACACAGTGAGCAACAGCTCTTAGTGGAAGCTTACGAGGAAGTTAAGCATATAATGTGCGCAAAAGGAAACACGGCCGCTATAATAAAGAAGCCTAAAAATATACATTTACTAACCACTGCTCTTAACTGAAACCGTCATGATTCTTTGCCTACAATATATCGCCTTGTCATTTGCACAAATTAACTTTGCCTTAAAAGTGAGCAGTAGAGGTTAATATGTTACTCAGGACATTTAACTTGAAGATTAATTACAACCACTAATCCACAATGCTAGAATATGTGTGTGTGTGTGTGTGTGTGCCCGAAATAAACATTTGAAATATATCAGTCTGTGTGTAATGAATGAATATAATATCCAAGTTTCACTTTTTGAATGCAATTACTGTGCTGGTGATATAATTAGAATATCATCAACAAGTTGATTTATTTCAGTAATTCCATTCAAAAAGTGAAACTTGGAAATTATTTTCATTCATTACACACAGACTGAAATATTTCAAATGTTTATTTCATTTAATTGTGATGGTTTAATTGTGATGACAACTAATGAAAATCCCAAATTCAGTATCTCCAAAAATAAGAATATTACTTAAGACCAATACAAAAAAAGGATTTTTAGAAATGTTGGCCAACTGAAAAGTATGAACATGAAAAGT
>JAOEHI010000019.1:607685-639172 GCA_025447815.1 Percopsis transmontana | reverse complement strand
TATTTTGTAAATAAAACTTATATTTTTGGAACCTGACTTTTCCGACTCCTCATGCCTGACGGCTTGGTCCCTCACAGTGTCATCATCACTTGTATGTCTATTTAGTATTACATATAGGACACTGATGAGACATTTGTAAAGGTAAATAATTGGACACCTATGGCATATATTTTCATTAGCAGCTCTGTGTTTGATTCTGAGACAGTGAAAGTGCAAGGAAACCATTTCCAGTGTGTTATATCGTGAGGCTAGGCCAGCCTTGCCTGTAGCCATCACAATACCATCTCTCATTACCTCTCCATTTCTCATTCTCCATTTCACTCCCCTGCTCACCTCCTATTCTCCCATATTGTTTCCTTTCAGAAAAAAACGGGCTGTGCATTAATGAGTCTATGCAGAGCAGTATTATGTTTAATTAGGTAGTTTATATAATGAGGTGTTCATTTCTAATGGAGAGACATGCTGTGAGCAGCACATCTGCAAGAATAACTCAGGCAATCAGCGACACGAGGAGCCATGGAACTGCAAATGAGACTTACTTACTCTGAAATGAATTATGTCTCAGTGCCTTTCCCAAAGCCCATTAATTAAATCCACTGGCATCAAGGTCTTTTTCTTAATTTCATGTACCATTAGCATAATAAACACAATTTCAGTTAGCACAATGTGATCAGTTTAATGGATGCTATTTATTTTACTTTATTATTTAAAGCTCTGCTAATGGGGGAAGAAACATAAATATATCTCTATGGCTCCCTTTGTGAAAAATTCCCATCAGGCGCCTGCCGTCGATGCAGATGTTAGTTTGAGCGGGCCCTAGTACATTTGGTAAACCGGCGTTGGCTTCACTAATGTGCAAAGTGGAGAGGTGTTGCGTGGTTGTAATTTTATAAACGTCTGGAGTTTTGCTCAGGCCTAAACTTGGGCCAGGTTTCACGTTCATTAAAAATGGTCTCGCGGTACTGTGTGTCACAATCTCCTTACTCATAATGTTTGCTTTGCGGAGGTGTACACTATTTCACCCAAGTGTATTTTTTCTGTTAAGTGAGAAGTGTGAGAAGAGAATTAGGAGAGTTGGAAGCGTTTGTACACGTGAGATGTTCGAGGTCCATGTACAATCCAAAGTGGCAGGCATTCATGCACCTTCGTTAACCCGATACAGGGACTTAATGTATGGTAGTGAATTTGTTCTGACCTTAAAGCAATACCCTAGAGGTGACATATGATTAGCATTATTGTTGAGGATAGGTACATCATTATCTCAATGTACCCCTTACCATAGCCTAGTTACACAGCTGTGCTCCGTTTACTGACTTGGGCATGGGTACAAGCCATAATCTCTTCTCAGGAGCAGAAATGCACTTAATCATTCACTTGAGTTTCAAGGAATGCCCCGAATGCTCTCTGTCTGCTACAACTACAACGGCTGCTCCACAGCAATCTGCAGCCATGTTTCAAGTTCCTAAATTAATTGTTTAATGGATTAGGGGGTGTGGGGGTGCCCTACTTTTCCCAGATAAGGCAATGAATTAAACCGGGCCAGGTGAGGACAAGGAGAAGTTGTATTTCAGAAAAATGTATTTTCTTTAAATGGCGCATATCTTTGGTTGTCCCAAATGCTATAACTCCCTACTTCCTGACCCTCAATGACATTCAGGGGGTTCATTAGATTGTGAATCAATGTGCACCCTCCTGCAACATACAGTACATATTATAAATCGTTTCTTGGGATGTAAACGCTGGGTGTATGCCCAACAGAAAGACATTCAGACAAGCAGGCAGATAATATTACACCCATCAGACACATAAGCACACGGATGCAGTGAACATACTGCATTGCGAAGGAAAAAAAATAGAACTCAAGTCCTTAAAGGAGCAGTAAGTTTTAGACCCAAAAAAATCCGATATACATAAAAAAAGATTATTATTTTAAATGTGTTTAAAATCATACACTCAGGTGAGAGGGCGACTCATATCTATTATACGTACAAAATGAAACATTTTATTCGACGTAAGGCATGTCCCACTGCCTTGACTGGCACTGGTGGCCAACCATCAGGGATAAACTGATGCCAAACTTTCACTTTGGATAATCGATGTGACAAAAAATATTACTTTGAGATACTTCATTGTAATGGACATAATAGTGGAGTGGGTGAAAAAAAAAAAAAACAACGGCTCCATGTGTCAAGTGTTGAGTGAAAAACACATGACACCTATAGTATACCCATTAGTATCCTCAAGAGAGACAGTGCCCAGAACTCACCCTCCTTGCTAGCCTGGGTGCTATTTCTGAGAAAAGACACTCTTTCTACCACAGATAAAAGGCCCAACGATTAGCCCAGGGGTCGAACAGCGCTCCCTGCCACTTTCGTTTTTTTGTAAAATGAGAAATTGAAATTCAGTCAAATTCTGGTATAACTATTTTTTGTCACAGTTGGATCAGATTAGCCAGAAATGCGGGAAATTGTCGAATTAAGTTGAGCTGAAAGGTAATATTTTACTGCAAGTACTGATGCTCAGATATCGAAGAGAAGGCTGTCAGTGGTGTTCATTTCACAAATGTAACTGGTGGGAGATTACTAGCTCCTTTTAACCGCTGATCGTAACATTACAAAATCACTTAGGGTATGTTGTTATTGGATGTCTACTAGGGGAAGGATAATTCAATCAGAACCGGCCACTGCTTGTTTTATTTTACCTTTATTTTACAGGACAGGTTAAGAATGTCTTGCCATTTCTTTAACAAGCATGTCCCCCAGTATAGTACTACCGGGATTGCTAAAGTCAGAGTTTAGTTTCTCCTGAAACATGAGTATGTTTAGTGATGTTGACATTATAGCAAAATGAAATTTGCCTTTGTCAAATTGATCTTTATACAATATAAATGTCGTCCAGTCATATTTGGTATATCAGCGGTCAGTTTGACCTTCAAATCCCACTGTGAACAACAGGTCAGTAGCGCTAGTTTTCTTGGTTAAAAATATAATGATTTTTCTTGACACTCTCCTAACAGGGTGAGACACAAAAAAGAGGTGCAGGAGAATCAATAATGGAGTCAGGTGGTTATATTACCTTGTGAATCCTGCCGGTCGTTGAGTGGCGCCATGAGCTCATAGCTAATGACTGAAGATCGATATCCAGTAAGCTAACTGTGGTTTGTTTCGGTGTTATGTTTACCATACAATGGCTGAGGCCCCGCCACTGACACAGTTCTCCCTCGAGACAGAAACCAGCCTCTGACAATACATTTGCTGATAGTGGTTAAGGTTGCTTATTCAATTTTTGACAACCAAGCACTGATCATGGATCATGCAACAAGTAGCTATGTGGGTGTCAAATAAAAATTCCTTTTCCAACATCCCAATCCTCCTCTGCGCTTGTCAGATTGAGATAACCTGGATACAAACTCCCTATTAGTACCCTGAAATGAACATTGAGGCTCCGTAGAATAACTTTTTTTATGGTAATTTTGATTATTATTTGTATTTAAATTGTCTATCCCAAGCCTCAGTAAAACAACCAGAATAACATGAGACTAATAGGAATGTGTAGTACAGGTGTGGGAAATATATACTGGCATGGAGGAGTATCACACTGTTTGCTGAATATATCAGGAATAGTGTTACTATGGCAGCAGACACCTCTTTCCGCCCCCCTGGATAAAATATGCCAAGTTATCCTATGGAGCTTTTTGATATGGCCAGTGTAATTTTGTTTCTTCAATATTGTCAACATAGCCTATGAGAGAGCAAATGCTATAATGTGTTTCGCCCAATCAAGCTAACGGTATAGCTCTTACCTCTGAAAACAAAAAGTTTTGGTCCCAAAAAAGCATTAAAACAGGTCACAGAGCCGCACTGTTAGTTTAGTCATCATAATTCATCATTATGATTGACAAAGATTTTTTTCCTGAACCTTTTTCCTGAACTTTTTCCTGAAACAACTTAAGTTAGGTTTGTCTTCATCATTCCTGTCTGGAAATGTCCCTAGCCTTTTTAAGTAGGAGAAACACATTTCATTCGCGCTTTTCTTAGGCTATGGTGACAATAAGAAGAATATAAAATTACGGCTGCCTTATCTATTAACCTACTTAAAAAAACATATTACAGTAATGATGATATGTTGATGATGTGTAGGTCCCCTGACATAAGAATGCGCTCCATAATGAAACGCACACATACAAACGGTGTACATCACTTACTGAAATGACCCTTCTTAAACAGGCCTGTTACAGTTAATGATGGCTCCCTCTGCAGAGATAGATTGAAAATGACTCCCAGTGCCACCGTGAGCCGCTGTGGTTTTAGGCTCAGAGCCCTCATCCAGACGGGGAGGGGATATGGACTTATTGTTATCTCCCCATAATAAATTGCTCCAGAGAACTAGGGAAATGCTGCTCTCCCTTTCTGTAACGGTGGCGTCTCGGATATCATTAGGAAAGTACTACGCAGGGGGACAGCAGATCAATGGATTCCTCTGCAGAAGCATTAGTACACTCCACGTATGATCAGTTTACTGAATAACAAAGCCGCCTCTGCATCTCTTACTGGAAACAATTGATGCATTGTTGCAGTGAAATTAATCCTCCGAATTCATAAACCAGATCAGATCTTCAATTGGCACTAGCCAAAATAATTATGCGAATGCTTTACAAATGAGAAACAACTTCCGCAACCAGGCCTAGTCCAGACACATGCCAGCCATATGCCCATTCAATAACGCAGGGTGCTTTAAAGCACTAGAAATGGTTAATCTTCTATCCAGATTGTATTCTCTCGCATTTCAGCGTCTTTGTTCTGTCTTTTCCAAAGTAAAACACATTAAAAAGGATTTTGCTTGTTCTGTTGGACGTTATCACGTTGAGATTTGTGAATGTAGGAAGGTGTTATTTCTGGGAGAAATATTGGATTCTGTGCGATCTTAACACGATCGACGTGTTGGGACTCGCTAGTCCTCACATGTAAACTCGGAGATCGACACGCTGAAATTTAACACTACAACATAATTTAATACAATACAATACAACGCTAAGAATTGCACAATCTTGCTAGTGGGTTCAAACAAACAGCTGTTTCAGTACTGATTAAAACGTTGACCAAATTCTTCTTACTGCCCTGTAGCATAAAATTCTAGATAGTCTACAGACCACCACTATTCATGGTCCAATTATTCAGATTCCCAGAACTTTAATGAATTACAAGTAGTAGGCAAAATTGTGTTTTAAAATATGTCTGTTTTTTTGTATGTTTATGTTTTGAAAATCTAATTAGAAAATTAGAATAGGTCGTCAGGAGAGCTCCCAATAAAGTCAATTATGTGCACATTTTGTAAACTGCCCAGGGAAATGCTGTTTTTGCTCAAACGCCCTCCAAATCTGGAGTCACATCTACTCCGGAGGACAATAAATATTTCAGGGCAGTTGCGTCAGCTAAGTGACATGGTCACAATGAGAGAAGCTCGCAGTCTGAATTAAAGATGTGCTCTGTACAAACGCTGTGGCCGCATTAGATTAGCCACAAGCCGTAATCTGTCACTTAGCTGCAGCATGGCTTGCTGTTTGAACTGATGTAAACTGCTGCCGTCTGGACACAGGAATGGAGGGTGTAATGGGGATTCATCGATCCACTGGTCTTTCGCTGATTGAGTTAGATAATTAAAAAGCCTCTTGTATCAGTTCAATTAAGGATTGTTTGTGTTGCTTTTTTGTTCGTGAACAACAAAACTTAGAGCTCCACACAGCTCCTTGTAGTCTAACTCACTGTTACACTTATTGCATCACACTATTTAGTATATGATCCAATTCATATAATTATGCAGTTTTAAAGGGACACTCGTCGATTGCGTTGCAGCAGCCCCATAACTCACTGGAAGGGTAGGTGTGGATCAATAAGGATGATGTAGGGGGAGGAGTAGAGAGGAGTGCCATCCACTCAGGGGCGAGAAGGGCGAGAAGGGCGTGTTATTAACCAAAACAATGTTTTTGTGTGACGTCGGTTTCTACCACAAGGGCAATTCTGGAAACAAATCAAAGAATGCACCTTTAAGATCATTGATCATATGAAACATGCATGAGACCGGTGACATATAAAACTAAGTGGCAGCTCTCTAAGCCCAGATGGCTTTTCACCAAGCTAACGTCTGAGTGGATGAAATCATGTCTATGTAAAAGCAGAATGTTGAGTAGTGTTGTTTCGGGATCACACATATCCAAACAGGGATTTGGAGAGAGGCCGAGTTTTCCTGGAACGCTGCGAGGCCGAGTTCTGCTTTGTAGCTCTTCCAACAGGCCTTCGCTGTCCTTCGCTGTCACTGGATGCCATGCCTCCTCAGCAACAGCAACGGCAAAGGATTCTGCGGCAACGCTGAAAATAGCCGCGCTGAGCTCATTAGCAGATTAGGTGTTGCAATGAATCTGCGTGGTTAGAGCTCCACGGGCCCCGATATTGTTCCTCCAGGACGGCAATTACAGCTGATTGACATGTTGGCACGTGGGGGTGGGGGCCGTCTTCAGCACATCATGCCAGTGGCGGGGCTATGCAACGTGAAGGACAAAATAATCTTCCCTTCAGTCAACATGTAACATAGTCTCTGTCATCGTTATCAAATGAGGAAACTGGTTGTTTTCGACACCGATGGTCGTTTTTAAGGATTGTGGGAGCTCCCTGTAACGGATGGCGCCCCTCCCCTCATGTCCAATCTCGCCAGTGGGCTGTGTACTGGCCTGCTGCCGCCCTCTCACGCCACGCACTCGAGCACTGCACCTGTGGCCAATCGTTGCATCACTGACTATGTGCACCTGTGGGGAGGGTATTTAGGTGGGGTGGTGGGGAGAGGTCCTTGTCGGACATTGCTTGTGCTTAGCGCTGTACGTGTTGGTTTTGTGTCACATTCTCTGTGTTATAGGTAGAGAGCTAATTGCAGAGGCTCGTGCTGTTCTCCACTATCTCGTGTTCTTATGTTTCGCTGGTCTGTGTTACACTCCCAGAACCCCCAAATTTGTCTTGAAGGGTAGAGAAGGGTGTCAGTCAGTCAGAGTTTACCAAAACGTTTTTGTAACTGGTTTCAACCAGAAGAAGAATTTAGGACACAAATCGAGGAAGGTCCCTTTACTATAATACTGGTATTATAGTGTCATTTCATTTTCGGTGTTAAAAGTCCCTTATAAGTTCAAAATTTAAAAGACGTCTGCGTGCGTGCTGACATTTGCTTGTTGACATTGATTAGCCAGATGGCTTAAAGTAGACCGCAGAATTGAGGTTCCTTAAGGAGCTGAGGTTTTATCTGGTTGTGGGGTTAATTAATGACCCTGCTTTTACTTGCTTGCCTGGACCCAGTGATACTGATGAGAATGGTTTCATATCGTCATTTCTGCCTTTTTGATCAAGAAGGCTCACACTGTCTCTGGAGCTGTTAATCAAATACGCAACGTACGCTCTTTTAAATAAAGCTTGTATGGGGTTCCAACACGCCTGCCTCTTTTTGAAAGATAATCATTGTGAATTCACAGGGCCTGACTGACTTCTTGTCTTTTAAATCAAACTGTTTGATCTGTGCTCCTCTTATAAACTTAGGTTATTTTTGCCGCTTTCAAAGAAAATATGAAGCTTCATTTTGTAGAATCAAACAAGCCATCAGAAGAAGTAAGAGAATATTTGATTACTGCAAACTCAACACTGCCAATAGCTGAAATGTCTCTGATCACATTTGTTTCAAAGGTGGGAAACAGAAATTCCGGGCATGTTTTCTGACATACCATCCCATCCTTTCGCACTGCATCATGAGGGATTAATAAAGTATGCTTTCTTTCTTTCTTTCATATGGATGTAAAAATATTCATGTAGTTTATATTTGTGTGCTCCCACTAAACTAAATGTTTGCTTGACAGCAATTTTGACATTTTATCAAACATAATTTCAGTATACCGTATATATGATGACATCCAACTAAATACATTAACTAAATGTACTTGGGGATACTGTAGTTCCACTTTTCATTTGGCTGTTTTGGAACAAGGTACATTTCTTACAATTGCCTTGTGTTTGCACTTCAGACCTACAAAATAATAACATTTTAATGATGGTCCATTTAAATGATTATTGCAGTTTTTTTTAACAAAACAAATTGCAAGTGTTTTTGAACAAAATGTAAACACATGCACTGTACAGTAACACAACCGTACTTTTTTCCCCATAAAACCCTAAGTCCCTTTCCTGCATGACAGTTCAAGTATTATATTCATAAATCATACAATAAAAATGGGATTTTCAAAAGCTGGAATACTGTGCAGTATTTTAGAAAGGGCTGCATTGTATGTAAACGCTTTGAATAAATTCACATGAACTGTTTTCTAACAAAATATTGAATGCCAAATACTGAATCTAAATGGAAGCGCCTAGCTAACAGTCCATCGGCTCATGTAATGCATGTTACAGTATGACTTTTATAAACACACACACCTACACTCCATTATTTAGACAAGGTTGCTCGTAGCGAAGTGCAACTTTCTTTCAAATTCCACCAAAAATATTAGATTTATTGAATGGCTCTATACAGCATTTAATTTTGCGAAGGCGTAGCTATTATGGTCATTGTTGTTGTCGTACATAACACAGTACTGTGGAGATATCAGGCTCTTAGTTTGAAATGGGATCTGACTGTAAGAGATACCTCCACCAAGAGATGAGTGAACCGGTAAAAGCTTAGTGGAGGATGATGATGGCTGTGTTCACCCAGGATATAAAGTGTTCTGCTTTCCAGCCTGAATGTCCTCCTCTTCCCCTCGTGTCTGACAGGTTTATCTGTGCGGGGGAGAGAGGAAGGGCCACAGGACTCTCAGGAATCCAGTACCTGCTGAACTGAGATGGGACTATTTCAATATTTGCCATACAGTCTGCCATGGCCAGCAACTGAGATTACATGGGTTGAACCAACGGGTTGAACCTTGCGTGTTTAGTGTCCTATGAGGTTTTTGTGGCAATGGGATCTAAACCTGACCAAGGTGTTTTCAATGGTTTCCATTTTATTTGTGATTTGGGCTCACTGCAGTTAATTTAGATCAATGGCTTTATAGTGCTTCTTAGAACCCTGAAATTCTGACCCAATTTATTTGAAAACACACCAGCATAGTGTGTGAGGGTTTGCGCTCTGGCTGCTTTCTACTAACCTGCGTTATTGTTTTGAATTCAAACTCCAGTAAGAGTGCCCTTCATACAATTGAGTGTACCTTTAATACATACAACTAATTTTGAAATGGTCCTTCAGTCCTCTGTTCATCATTATAGCTTGAAAAGGTGTCAGACTAATATATGTAAAAAATATATAAATGAAAGAAACTTTTATGCCGTTAAAATAGACAACTATGATTATGCTTAGCTGTATTATATCCAGGTCCAAGTATCAGTTCACAGAAGCCGTACTAAACTGAGTACATATGTGATACTTTTGAGAATCACTGAAAACAGAAAACCACTGAAAATACACAGAGACAACAAGAACTTTTTTTTTTAGCACAGAAGGTGGTATAATCATGGGATGATCGCAGTATGTTGATGACAGTTTTCTAGATAGTTACTGAAAATAACTACAGTACTACAGTTTTTGATGTGTGCAAAATAGGTACGCATAATACTATGTTGTTGTTGTTTCATGGTCAAACTGGATTGAATACACCCCAGCCCTCCCCCAGTTACACCTAGTTAGTGAATCACAGGAAAGTTGAAGATTAAGGTTGACAATGTCACAACACATTTCTGTTTAAAAGGACAATATTTGACCTCCTGTTGATAAGAAATCCCAAAGACTAGCATAATAGCGCACCAATCTTTCTTATGTACTGCAATACAAATACTAATACTAAAATGTTGGAGAATGGTGACTAAAGGCCTTATAAAATATAAAATATACTAATATTCAACCATCATACCTGAACTCACAATATTGAAAATTCATTGAAAAATATGTTCATGTGCGTTCATATATACTGCCCACCTATTACCCAACCAAGCTAATATTGTAGGATGCTATATTATATGTGTGTATATATATATAAACATTTCTTATTGGTTATGCATTCTGAACAGCATTTCAAAAAAAAAAAAGAATACATTGTTTATTACTACAAGGAAAGCCACATTATGATGAATATGCTGTCACATTTTCGTGCTAAAAGACTGGATCTAACGTGTAGTCTCGCCCTGGTCGTCTCTGTGCAAGTGCATCCCTTTATATGACTTTTATTGATGTTGACTTTGCATGGCATACTAGCCAACAGCCTGTGCCTGTATGTGCCTGGGCCTTGGCCTTATAATTTGATAAATGCTTTTCCTCTGAGTGCATGTCTCGTCCCCTTACAAGAATTCCACGGCTATTACCAAAAGCCATCGCACCAGGAAGTAATCTAATAATAAATACAACAACAGTTTACACACTGACTGCCTTCATGTCCATAACATTAACAATGGAACTGCGAGCATTTAGAGCTCCTCTAATAGAACACCAGAGCAAACACATTCATTTAATCACAGTCCTTTCTTTCAAAGCAAACTGCCTGAGCCGCACTGGATGAGAAGCTAATGACCCATGTGCAATAAGCAAGTGTTTGAGTAAACATACTCTTGTGGAGGAAAAATAAAATCTTTTACGGAATAGCATATCAATATTTTAAGCAAAGCCTCTATAGCGTCCACCTCTGACAGTATTAGCGCTGTGATGTCTTCTGACAGTATGTTGTTAGTGATACTCCATTTGCTTTGTCTATCATGGTATTTTCCCCTGGTACTCCACAGAGTGCCGTTATATTTCATAATTTGTTTTGCTATCAGGACTGATTTGTAAATGCGCAAATTCTAATTAGCGATCGCTACTGTTTCTAATTTATTAAATATTAAATGATTCCTGTGGTGGAGTCTTTCTTCACGTCCCCAGATGGAAGTTTGTGGTATGCAAATTCAATTGCCTTTCGGTTGTCAGCACTTTTTAAATGCCCCATTTTCTGACTGGCGCCCATTTTCTCTTCATTTATTTATTTTCGGTGTGTGTGTCCAGTCATCCTTAATTTGATATTTATTCATCTTAGATCTCCAGTTGTGTTTGTATTTTAATAGAAGTTGCGTACTCTGTTAGAATCCAGAGCTTTGTTTAAATTAAAGCTGTCTTAACATCCGGTTTGGCTGCTCACATCAAAGGATGCTTTACGTTTTCTCTGAAGGCAACAGTTAGCTTGCAGCCTAGGATACAAGCAGGATGCAAACACAACGCTTTTTTTATTCTCTTTGTTTTATTTCACTTAGCTTTACAATCCTTGTGCAAAATTAATAAAATCTAAACAGCATGTGTTTACCCCATCTACATGCCATGACTGTTTATAATGCTTCTAAAGGTGATGAAATAAAAACAATCTTGTTGCTTCAGTAATCACATCATCTAGGCCCTGCACAGAGTGCTTTCATTTTGCTCTCTACACATGTTGCGTTTTAGTGAAACTGTCTGCTTTATATGTCTTGAAGTGTTGGTGAATGTCGCTTTTAGTAAACTGGCAGACGTTTACTGAAAGCCCACTTATCCGGAGTGAACTTCAGACTAATTAAGTTTCAAGAAACACATCCATCAAGCTATTGAGGCAGTTAATTTAGTATTGCTGTCTAGATCCAAATTTCTTCTCTGAATGATGCGATTAATTCTCACAACTCTTTTCCTCGGTTATTCATTCTAACAGGATTAGAGAAGGTGCTACATGATTGTTGTCAGATATCCTATAAAATTTCATTATTGCTGATTTACTGTAGATAGAATACTGCAGTATATTGTTACTACAGACATTTTTTAAAGATATACCCCTAAAAATATGTTTCGACCCTTGTGGTTGAAACCAGCATTACAAAACATTGTTTTGGTTTAAAACTCTGAGAGCTCATGCTCCCAGGGTTGGCATTCCTCCTACTCCTCCCCCTATGGTGCTCATAGGCTCACATTTCTCTACTTTGGCCCCTACAGTACAAAACATACAACAGTGAGCTTGGGAGGATACCTTTAATTAGAATTCTATACTACAAATTGGCCACATAAAGGCTTTATAAGTATGTCATTACCATCCAAATAACAAAATATCACTGTCTTCATAAGTACGTGATTAGCATCCACATGAAGAATATAACACTTATTTTTCTTTCCAATGGAAACATGGCAAGGGTACGCAAATGCACCAGAAGTAGTTAGCAAACAAGCCAAAATTTTACAACTCATTAGCACAATTACACCCGTTCCTAACAACACCTCCTTCATTTTAGCTCCCGGCTGTCTCTATTCTGCCTTCCCCTTTGCATAATAAACCCTCTACCCAATTTGTCATGAAATCCCTCATTTGCTGGATACTCAGAAAGGCAGATTATGCTTATTTTTCATTTGGACAGTGGGAGATGGAGCCAGGTGTTGGGCTGCAGCAGAGTGTTCAGGTGTAACTGTGCTGGTGACAGCACATGACGGGCAGCCACAAATGAAGGATGAGGCGTGGAGGTTTTGGGTAGAGGGGGCACCCCACGACCTGCTCCCCCAAGAATACCCCTACCGCTCCGGAGGAGGCAGAAGTTTCTTTTGAATCACTTCTTGCAAGAATCAGCTTCTATTTCTTAATTAGCCCGCTAAAGCCATATTGGAAATACAGCTGTTAATTTAGCCCGCCGCGCTGAGCTCAACAAGATTAATTCACGCCTCCGTAGACATAGGTGGTCTGATCTATAACAAGTCCATCAGATCAATGGGTTTCTAGCTATAGCGAGTTACTGTCATAATCTGCAAAATCCATGTGCCACTACTGTTGTTGTAATTGAACAAGGTGAGGGTTTTATCTGTGCCCTGGCCAGTTAAAGGGCTTAATTACAGAGCACATGGTGTTCACACTTATCCTGGTATGAATTATTTAATCAGGAAAACCCAGGATATAGCGGAATGGAGGTTATCTTAGTGTGATGTAATTTCTGAACCAACTGGCTAGCAAATATTGAAACTGCACAACCTGTACAGAGGACTTTATATTTTTACAATATTTTCTCCTACCAATGTTAAGTAAACATTTACTGTAAATCTGTTTTGCGAGACATGGTAGTTAAAGGAAATAGAAGCTGTTGGGGTAAATAAGATGAGGACAGATGTAGATAGTATTTCTCTCACATGTGTACGTAGCTTACAACTCTTATTAGTAACTAAATCTTATTAGTGAATTCTCAGTTATAGGTATGTAATGACTTCTCACATTAGTGACTAAACCTGGCAGCCAATCTAGTTTGCTTTTTGGGACAGTTTTAAGACAATTATCAAAGTAGGTGTGATTCCGTTTTTTTTTCAAGGGGTTGGGTACTATTATAGGGGTTTTGGCTCTATTATAGCTCAGACTTTTTTACATAAAAATTCTAAGCTTGATATTTTTTTGTCAAAAGCTAAAGCCCCTATGTCAGGCTGAATAGAAATCTCCTCTGTCTGAAATATTGACTTTAATATCTCATTTGAAAAATTCATGAAACATTTTGATGTTAAATCCATACTCAATTTTGCAAAATGCCACTAGAATATGCAGTAAGGGGGTAGAAGGCACTATTATGTTTTCTCCTGGAGAGAAATTACATTTTTGGTTGTAACACCAACCTCCCTTGTGTTTTCCTTTTTTTAGTCCATGAGGAAAAAAGAAGGAGCCATTAAGGCAAAATGAAAAGAGCTATTGATTGGGCTCTTGTGTCTTTTCTGTTTGCCTCATTTCCTAAAAGCATGATAATAAGGGCCCAGCTACTTCAACTAACAATACTACTACTAATTAATTGAACTCAAAACTAGTGTAACTTTGCATAATGATTCACAGATGTCACCATCAATAGATGGTATGCATTCAGTTTGTTGTTTTATATATTAATTTTTCCATTTATCAAAATCATCCTCATCACCTAATTGCACCATGATGCAATACAGATGTTACTTGATTTCTAGTATGAGAGCTATGTTGCCTATTCAAGTAGTGAGATTCTTAAAACTATTATATTTATTTTCTCTCTGGAGGGCAGGGGCATACAAGCATAGAATAGCAGAGAGAGAGAGAGATAGAGAAAAAAATTAAAAGACAAGCAAATCCACAGGTTGTCAACAGAGACAGTTGGCTCAATAACAAAAGCTTGTAATACTTTTGCCATCCCACTTCCACTGATAATATGATGTTTTCATATATGAACTGAGATCTTGTATACAGCTAGATATCCTTACATATTTCACATTTTACATATAGGCAAAACAAACCAAACATACTCTTTAACCACTGAGGAGGTTTAATACAGTTTATATCCTTGTGCATGAGAAACCTCGATGAAAATGCCAGAACCTTAAAGTCACCTTCAAGAAGTTTTGTGGAAGCGATAACATTTCCTCTAATAAAGACTGTGTAATGGTGGCCAGCGGTGCAGTGCGGTACAAAGCTGACACCTTAAGAGACATGCTAGCAACAGTGCCTTTTGGCTTTTAGCGTCCCTTGCTAGCGTGTCCGCCTCCTACGCTGGGGATCTGGGCTCGAGTCTGGTGCAGGACTCGACCGATTACACTGGTGCCGTGACCCGGATGCGAGTGAGTTTTAGGGGGTGAGTGTAACGGTGGTCAGCGAAAGAACTTGCCCACAAAATAGACTCCTTACCTCACTCTCCGACATTTTAAGAGATTGCTAGCGACAGACAGTAGTGCCCATTGGATTTTAGTGTCTGCCTCCCACACCGGGGATCCAGGTTCAAGTCCAGTGCGGGACTCGGTTACAACTGCATTTCCCATGAGCCCCATTGCCTTGTTGCAAAGAGCTACCTCCAATCTCTGGTGATGAGTGTGTTTATATTGAAGAGAATAGTTTAGAGACCTAGCAATGATGTAGCCTTATTTTTTAGCCTCCATACCGTAAATCAGTTTGTCACATTTTGCATTGAATCCAACCTGGTCAAAGCATTTAATTAGGCTCGCTTTGGATAAAAGGGCCTTCTGACCTGATGACCTAATTGTAATTTAAAAAAAAGTAGAAGTAGAAAATCACCCACAAAATAGACTCCTTACTTCCACATTCAAAAATAAGGTAAACACATTCATCTGCATTCATCTTAGGTGGATGGAAGAGGTGCGCCATTCAGCTAATCTAACTGACTATGCTCTACTATACTCCCATACAAGCCCCTCCCCCTGACTCACCATTGCAAAAATGTTCATTAGATATGACACATTTTAGTCTTTTTAAAGATTCAAAGCTTCAAAGCTTCAAAAATTTGATTTGTTAAAAAAACTCGTTCACCAAGTCGTTCAGTGACATTTCCAGTTTCCCCAAACGTCACGACTCTTATAATACAAATACGTCCATGATCACAACTGAGATGCCCTGTTTTCATTCAATGAATGAGTCACTCGTACATACATACATTCTTCCTCGACGTTCAGACTTGAAACAGCAGTCAGAGTTACTCAAGTGAATCCAAACAAGTTCCAATGAAGTTCTCCCAACTAATGACAAATTTTCCTAAATATGCCCACAGCCTGCATCCAAAAGGATATTAGCTCATGCTAATTAACAAACATTAACAAGCGAGAGATATTTTAAATAACAAATCAGTGCACGTCGTTGAACGAATCATTTAATTCACATAAAAGATTTGTTTCTATTGAACAAATCTTTCATGAAACATCTCTAATGTTCATGACACCAGAGCAAGTTAAAATTGGGACATCATGGGGATCATGGAATGTACAATGTATTTTTAAGACTTTGGTGAGATTGTGAACATTGATTATGTTAATCGTGAAGGACCTGGTTTTTTTTGGTTCATTATCATAATTTATCATATGCTGCTTGAGATAGGCTATAAAATAGCAGCATGTCAAATTACTGTAATAGTCCATATCAGCAAAGTTTGGCATGCTAGGTGAACGTAATTTCCTAAGGGCCAATTTGAAATTGTACATCCAATCATGTTTAAACGTTGCAACAAAACAAGGTTATCTCTCAGCCCTAATCATACCTGTGCATTTCCTTTGAAGTAAGGTGTTAACTGTATTGTTTTTTTCTCCCCAGAAATGTATGGTCTAATTTGCTGAGTGCTTTTTTTCATTTCGCTTTACCTGAGGCTACTTATTTGCATAAGTACTAGGATTTGTGTCAAGCCAAGTGCAATAGTATAGGGATAAAAGGACTACTTGAAATCAACAAATGCTAATATCTTTGCAGTTAGTCGCAGGCACAATACAAAAACCTAACGGTTTGAATGTTTTTATAATATTAAAATATAAAAGGAACTTGTGCTCTTAACGTTAAGTCCTTTATATGTTGCTTCATTTAGCAGCAACACCAATTTCTGTGCTTGGATAAATTGTAAATTGATGCACATTCAATTTACAATGGTACTGATAAAGCCATGTCTTTATCTAGCCCACTCTATTTATATTCACTTACACTTACACACTTACAACTAAACTTTTAGATTTAATATTGGAGCTAGGTCAGGGACATAAGCACCGAACACTGTGTAACCACCAAAGTAAAGCAGCTTTTTTTTGCCAGTAAACCAAAAATGAATAATGATGAATTCCATAGGGACAGACTCAGAAATCAAACACTTGAAGGATAAAGTTGTTAACCACTGTATAATAAGGAAAACTGCAATTCATGGGAAATATCAGTCCAATGCACGCACTGTAAATAATTTAAATAACTGCAAGCATAACTGAACTGTACATCTTATGCAGTAAGTTAATAGGTCACCGATAGAACTTCTAATTAAAGAGCCAGCTTTACAATTAATACAATGTTATGATTAGATACAGTGGCTTGAGGACACTAATGAATAATAAACAATAGCCTTCCAGTGCCTTAAACTTAATTTGTGTATTTTATTACATTTTTTTTGTAGGCCTTGTGTCCCAGATACAAGTTCTATTCCTTTGGGAATGCTTATAGTCGCAATTGGATTCTTTTTTTGAATTGAGAAAATGTAGACTAATCTTCCCAACATAAATAAGTCAGATATGTTTTTCACCATAGCAACATTACTGATTAATAGCAATTCTTTGTTACCTCATAATTTTGCAGGAAGAATTCTACAATAAGTGTCATTTATGCATTTAGAGCCCTTGCAAGTAGGCTGTTATCAATTGCCTTAGTGCCACCTCTGGTTTGCACCTCTGGGTACAGAGAACATTCTGTTGACACTGTAGCCATGGTGTGCCACAGAAATACTGTGTAGGCGTCAGAAAAACTGGAAAAATAGTCTGCATGTAGGATCTTTTTGTCATTCAACAGATGCTGTTTTTAATCTAGGATAGTCAGGACGTAATCTAAACCATTTAGATTTTTGTAAATGTTTCTACTAAAAACTACTTTTTGGGGATTGTATTACGGCACATTACATGTGCTAAAATCATCCTGGCCTCGCCTTTCTGACCCATAGGCAAACGCAACTAACGAATTGATCCCCTGTAGGTTAAATCACTCTGTGTGATGTGTGTCAGAGATGATAGCAGATGTAAAGAAACGGAAGTGCAAGGAGCTTGGCAGTAGCCTCTTAGTGGGGCTTTGCCTGGTACAGAAACCTACTGGCAGGAGACTGTAGCCTGAGTCTCACTTTCGCTGTCTCAGCTGAACCTCATCCTCTGTCCTGGGAGAATCGCCCATGGAGGGACAGATGGTCTCATTTCACCCACTGGGAGCTGCATGTACCTTTTGTACATTCAGCTGTGGTGCTGTACAACATAATACATAGGCCTTTGCAATCTATCAGTTTAAAAACAAACAGCTCTGGAGATTAAGGGCCAATGGGGCCCCTTATTCTCTATTTGGTTCTCGCTAGCAGCAGTGGTTGGTCCACCATAGAGATTAGGCATTGCTGTTTGGTGTGTAAACAAGGAAAATGTCACTGTAGATATATTGCCTCATTTGCATATTTCCATAGCCAAAGCCGACTTAGCTCCTGTCTACCTCTAAAATGTTACATTATCAATAATTATCCAAAGCTTTGTGCTCAGCTTTTCTGGATATGTGAAACTATACTTTAACATGCCTAGTTTTCAGTCTTTTGAACTTACAATATTATAAATAATATTGAAAAATTGCTACATTTTACTTATATGAATAGTTAAAGCTCCAATATGTCACGTTCCAGTTCAGATCAGTTTGGCAACACCTACACTAGTGTAAGTGGCCACTTTGGCCTGCATGAGCCACTAGGGGTGCTTATATTTCAGTTGTGCTTGAACAACCACTGCTGTTTGAATCTGTTTTTTTGGGAATGTCACAAATGGACACTGTATAATAAAAACTGTTCTATAATCAGAACTGGAAATAATATGCGTTCATTTATGGGGAGTAAGCAAGTAAGTAAATCAGACATTTAATTTCATAAAAAAGTGTAAGATTGCAGCTTTAATTGGTTACTAAGGTGGTGACTAAAGTTTTAAGTTTATGCAAGTTTTTCATAGCCAATTTTCCTACATGTCCTGTGTCTCAACACTTCAATAATATCCCTTGTTATTGTGATTTCTTTGTACCTCTGTGGTGATTGTGATGGATATTCACCTGCATATTCCAATTATAGAGACTTGGAGATGTAGAATAAGGCATTTGCAGGGTTTATCTTCTACTGTCTCCTGTACAAACAATATTATATAGAAGTGTCAGAAAATATGAGAGAATCTTATCCTTTCTCACCTCCATGAAAAAAAACATTTTAATCTAAGAGTTTACACTAATTACAACAGTGTAGCTACAGATGGATAAACTGTAGGTTCTTAATAAGTCAGGTTAGAGCAGAAGAGGAAAAAGAGAAAGAAAAGAAATTCATTTGAATTTTCAGCTATTTGTTTGTGTAGCAAACCTGTAAATGAACCTTAGTGCATTTGATTTATCATTACATCCTAAAGCCTCTGGGAACCCATATAGATTTTTGCACTAAATTTGCACTATGTTTTATCCTTTAAACCTTTATGAGCGAATGTAGTTTAACCTTATTACATATATATCATTTAGCGGACGCTTTTATCCAAAGTGACTTACAGAGAGTACAATTACAAGTATTGAAAGGAGCAGATAGGGGTTAGGCATCTTGCTCAACGATGCTTATATGTAGGCCACAACCTTCTGGCTGAACCCACAACCTTTCGTCTAGGTGTTGAACAAGATTACCTTGCACCCCACCTTATGGAGGATAATTATCACCCTTTCCAAAGTCTATACAAAAGATCCAAGCCTGAACAAAGATCACACCTGGTCTAACTTAGGCTGGCAAAGACGTTTGATATATCAATTCAAATTAGAAATCGTATTTCCCATTAGTAGTTTGTGCAAGACGTTTGTAGAGTTAGACCTTTGACCTTGGTGGCATGTTCAGGATAGGAAATATTAGTTATAAATATTATCACTACTATACAGTATCAGCTTGTATTAAAATCTTGTGTTCTGATATTATCATCGTTCCCACATATGGAAATATGGCAAAAGACCTACAGTAGGGGTGTTTTTTACAAAGTCTCAGAAATGGATTTGCGGTGAGTGGATCAGAACCAAGGCTGGCTGAATGGCCACAGGAAAAGACTAAACCGTATGGGAACTGGCTGCATCCTCAGCTTTCAATCAGACAGGAAAAAGGACAAGTACCTTTTGTCTGTGAAGGAAATACCGTTGGGTTGACCAGAAATGCTATTTTCACTGGAACAGAGTGTTAAATGTGCATATCTGTTGGGATTCTATACAGGAAACGTAGGGTGACCATGTCTGATTTTACACAAATCTGTTTCAGTTAATATAATGATTTAGAAACTATATTTCTCACATTTCACAGGAGATGTAGTTCAATACTGCAAAACACTATATTTAGTGCTGGACTATTCTAAGAAGTCTTTAGAGATTAAATGTTCTTAATTACTATCATCCATCAAGTTTAGCGTCCATAAACAGAATAAACATTGAAGATTTGAGATAAAGTTTAACCATTACAATCGATTATGATTTCAATCTTCATGCTCAATCTTCTCTGGTATGATAATTGTAATGTTCTTTTTTATTCCAAAGGTATTAATAATGTTGTGCCCACACATTTACATTGTATATTTTTGCCATCTTATTTAAGCACTAAAATAAGGTTCAGAACACATTTGCTGATATTGAAAGCCATAAGGGGAGGAGATAAATTATTAGAAATGAAAAACATATAATATTATGCTAATAATAAACGCTGTTTGCAATACTGTTAAGTAAATTATACTATATATACTATCCCGAAACATCATTATTCTATACAGGACAAGGACGACATACTGTATATATTATATTAACATATTACTTTTATATCGTTGTTTTCTGATGGTTCATATATTTAATAAGCTGATGTCAATAGTAGATACATGCAGTCTTTCTGTTAGCTTTTTGCTATGTTAAAAGTTTCAGCAAAACAGTAATGATACATCCTAGCTCCTACCAGGAGCTAGATTATTATAATAAAATACTACTTACATCAAGCATGGGAAAATAGGCCAAAGGTTACATTTGAACACTGTAAAGACCACAGTGCTGGGACTTTCAAAATACAAGAGTGTCAGTATCAATAACTGACAAGCAGGTGGAGCTGTGAGCAAAGTTAATCTCATAGGAAGAGCTCCTTGTTTAAAAAAAAAGGGAGGCTTAAATAGTTTGTCACTTAAAACTGATCACGTGTACAATGCTGTTCCCAAACATAGGTGATTATCTTTGCTAAAGAAAAAAACAACAACCCATGTTATATCAAGCCACTGCCTCCCTTTACGCCCCCTACAGCTGGTATATCTAGGGGCTAACAGTCTCTTTTTAATTGACGTTACTGCTACATCTCTGGTCGTTCTGGTACGTTCTAACACAGCTCCTGGTTGGTCCTCTAAGTGACAAAACGTAGAAAGAGAGTGACAATCCAGCAATGGCGATAACGAGAATAATCGCAGAGCTGTGTGTTTGCGTGGGGCAATGGCCTGTATGTACAGCCTGTCATTTTTTCAATTACTTTAGCCGTGGTTAAATGTTCATTTTCAGTGGTCTGCCTGGAGCGAAAGAACTACTGAGCCCCATTAGGTTTCACCCACAGCTTCATACTCATTAGTTTCCCCAGTTAGACAAGGCTGAGGGAGAGGCCGGGCTTGTCTTTCTAAAGAGGTCAGGGTGGAGTCAGTGGAGCTAGTGCTCGGTGCTGTGAGAGGAGAGATTGTTAAGGACTTTCCAGCCAGCCCCCATGTATCCCAGCTGTTGTACAATGGTGAGACTGGTATGAAGACTTGTGTGACCTTTAGGGCAAATCAGCACACAGTCCTAATTGACCTTCTCCCTCTAGCTCTCTGCCTGTCTCTTTCCCTCTTTCATTATTTCCCTATGTAGAAAGCTCTTCTATACTAGACGTTTAAAGATAGGTACACCTTTTTTTGTGGACCTAATTAAGATGTTATTGCCCACTATTTATAATGGTGTGTAGCACAACCTCACTGATAGAGTTTGCATTGAGAAACTCTGTTGATGCTTCTCACTTTGTTTTTAATGCATGCATTGAAAAGATAAGATATATGTTCCTATTAAACAAACAGATTGCCAGCATTAGCTACAGTAGGTTACTTCTTGTGTAACACTTCCTGTTTCAGACATGAATGTAGCTATGGAATAAAAGCATGATTGTGACTATTTGGACTTTTTGGTAAAACATGGATTTCGAAGGCTTTAACGGTTACAAATTGAATTGCATTATAAGTCCAGTGTAAATCAGTTTTAAGTTTCTCAAAAATAAAGCTACCAGTACGGTTGTACTACGCACCATTACAAATGTTTGGAACCAAACATTTAACAAGGTCTTAGTTGAAAAAGTCAACCTATCCTTAGACAACAGTACGGCGATCGTTTACCATTGCGTAAGCCTTATATGGTGTATTTAAGATGGGTTTTAAGCTCACTTCAGTACAATTGAATCTCAAGACAATCAGAGGTGCACATTCACTCCATTGCTAATAGGTACTGCAGAGGCTTTTATCCTTCCCCTTGTATCTGCCGGGATGCTTTCAGAGCTGTAGGCATCATTAACCAATGTCCTCTCTTTGCATCGACCTGAGGGATCCTGTCTTGATTTTGCTCGGCACTGACTCCGCCAGCTAAATAGAGGTTACGGGGAGATGGCATCCATTACTGAGGGATTCAATTCAAATGTCACCCGTTTCTGCTTGGCACCGTTTTGCTTGTCCCTAATGTTTCCTCAGGTCGTGGGGGAGGGTGGCTGGCCGGTAGGAAACCGCAAAATAAAGCTTTTTATTTTTATTTTGCTGGTAATAGAGTGACTTTTTTTATCAAGCGTAGGCAGCGATGGAATGTAAAGTGATACTGTTGCAAGTGCTCGCGCTTCACCTTGCACTCTGACACGTATTCACCTACACTCTCTTTGGATGGCCGCTATCCTCATGAGTACAGGCCTCTGAAACAAGACTGGCTGTTGTTATTCATCATTCAGCCACCACTCAATATGGCCGAGTGTTAGCTACAGGGCAGCACATCCTCCAGAGTAGGTGTGGCAAATATACCCACTGTGCTAGTTCCAGTTCAGAATAGACTTGCCAGTTATTAAAGGATCACTGCAAAATGTTCTCATGAAATAACCCCTTTTACTTTGTTGCTGTAAGTAAGTCCGTTACTTTCTTTCTGTCTGGTGACCAACAAGAACCACGGGAGTTGTTGGGATATTAGTGGCATACACTTGTGTCTGTTTAATTTAGTCCTGTCATCCCTCCAAACCAGCTGAAATGAACAGGTCATTTGTAATTGTCACATCAGGTTAGACGCCTCATTTTGTTTTTTTTAAACAATCAAGCCTGCACTTTCTAATTTGACTATACTCTTTTTAATGTGGTGCTCCTTTATAACTACAATTATAGCCAGATAAATAAAGCGGAGCACAGGTATGTTATGAATTGAAGTAGATTGAGTGTAATGCACTGCTCTAGACAGATGGGCTTTAGACAGATGGGCTAGTGCAAGTAGCCCAGTAGCACACAATGATAGCAGTTAGCTTACCGCGCCTTCAAAACACAGTTAGAAATCAATGATGACCTTTCAGGCTTTCAGCAACACTAATATTTTAACTGTTAGCACTGCAAGGAATATGAGAAAAGTACTAATGCTGAGAAACAAAAAGGGACCCGATTACTCTAACTATTGTAATATAAGACGTAAGAATGATTTGTACCCTACTCTAGCCACAGAAAAATTCATTATGTGGGTTTTGGATAAGGTTCCCCATGACCGCATATTTATTATCTATCTAAATAGAATCACTTACATCTGATGCTAGCTCTGATAGGTAGTCACCACAAACATCAGTTCCCCACAGTGCTTCCATTTGCCATTTTACACAAGGCAAAGTAATATGGGAAGCTAGGCAGGGTTGCGATATGCTGTTAAACTGATTGTCTTCTTATAAAGCAGTATACAGGAGAGATTATTTCTGCTCTAGAGTTAAGATGTGTTCGACAACAGCTTACAGATCTATGGAGAAAGAATTATGCGGTGAAAGTAAACTAGGAAAGACAGTCGATATATATTTTTTAGAGAAAACGATGTGACCGATATGTTCCTTTCTGTGTCCTTGAAATGAATATATAGGGAATATATTGTTTTTTAACTTATTTTTAGCATGGTGTAATTTAGCTGTATTTATTATTCTATATGACCATTGTTCACCCAATAAGGATTACGGCAATAAATATTTATGTGTTACTAAAGCTTCAGCACAATGCCTATTAATAAAGCCACCATATGTGGTGCTCTAAAGCATGTATGCACATAGGTATTGGCCCATTTGTCAAGCTAATTATCTCATACCATGCAATATTGTTTTCAACTCATGAATTTCATTTTGTAGCGTTAAAACCTACATGGTCAAACCAGTAAAAAAATGGTTTCCATGAGTATGAATTCATTAGGAAATTTTGGGAGGGGATGTTGTATTAGAACTCCACGGGGATATCAGCGTGCTACACCTCTTTTGGTTTGTCATTCATCTTCTTGCACAAGGGAAGGAAAACGCAGTGTGTAGTGGCGCCTTTAGCCAACTTGGCAGGTTAATGAAGGTAATTTGATTTCATACATAATGGCTGCCCATGCTATGCAGGGCTTAATTGCGCTTGGTGTCTCTGGCTCATTTCATGGTACCAACCAAGCCCTTGTGTTCTTCCTGAAGGTTGTGCGGAGCAAACAAGTTCCTGATTCGAGTTAGATGGAACAGATATCTCTGTTTCATCTACTAATAACTTATCTTATTTCCCAGTCAGCTGTGAGTTCTGTTGGCACAGTGTGACAGTGCGTACTTGATTTAAGCAAATCGCTTGAGTTCAATGCAATGTTACAAACACCCAAGCAAGCCTGTGCAGTCCTGGAATAACTCAATGGAAAAGTTGTTCACTTTTCTTTGTACAGTGTTTGTTGATTTTATTTGTCACACCTTAATTTAGTTTTATCCATAGGGGATTTTTTGCTTCATTCTTGTCTGTGCAATTGTAAATTGGACCCCCCTTCCCCCCCGATTCACATTGGTTTTGTTGCTGTATTGGTGATATTAAAGGAGCAAAAAGCAACATTTTAGACTGAAAAAAAGCTTTGATCTCCCAAATGTAAAGGCCTATTTATTATCTTAAATATCTTTTAAGTCATGTCAATGGTTTTGTAGGTACAGAAGGAGCTATTTTATTCTACATAGCATGGGTCACCCTGCCATGGAGGTTGCCATGGTTACTGATAAGGTTAGTGTTTGCTCAGTTGCATCGTCAGGTGGTGTCAGTATAGAGTCCAAGAACTGTTATTAGACTGCTTATTGGACCTTTAAGTCATTTGTGTAAGTTACACATTAAAAGCAAGCACTATTATTAGGCTAGTGTTAGGCTTAATGTACTGTATATGAAACTCTTACTCATCATTATGACTGTCATTGCGATTTCTATGGTCTTTAAATTTAAGTAATTAGCATCTGGAATTCATTATTTTTATAACTTTGAGTGTACAACCTTTTTGGCTAAATATGATCAAACTAAATTTAAGTATTCTATTCTCCACACAGAAAAAGTATGTCTATTGTATGACATTAAAATATTTTGGTTTTAATTAAATGACAAAAGAAGGTACAGTAGTTTGGGTGGTGTATGAAACACAAGCAAAAAGATTAATTCAGATTTTCTTCTTCATCTACAATTTGATCCTAATCACCACTGAGGTTCAAGCTATTTCTGTGAGACCTCTTAAGTTGATCAGTATCTACAAAGCTGTTTTAGATATTATACTAGATATTATAGGCCATATTCCTTTACTCTACCGTGCAATCTAAATTGATCTTGTTTCAAACCCTCAAGGAAAGTCTGTGATGAGCCCGAGTAAATTGCCCTTCTATATTTATCTACCTCTACAGGAGTGTCTCAAATAGCTAATACAATTTTGAAAATATTAAATGCAAATTAATATAATTAATAATTAGATGCACACTGTAAAGATGTTTGGAAACATATGCTGTAAATATGCCATTTCAACCAGACGTTGGGTTTGAAACGGTTTCATACACAGCATCTAAAGTCTCACATTGGATATGTTTAGTACGACTGTTACACATGTTTTACCTTCAATGAACTGAACAGACAGGAGTTGTGTTTTGGATTGGATAAAACTATGTGTCAGCAAGGCTGATGAAAATAGCAATTGTTTGTGGTCTGTAAGGCCCAAGAAATGCAGCGAACGTAGTTAGCAGCAAACAAGGTAACATATTCTTATCGGGGCTATGTGGTGATTGGTTCCCAGAAGACGTGTGCAAATCTGATTGGTTGAGAGAAAACGAGTGGTGGGAGAATCAAACCAGTAGAGAAGAATTCCAGATTGAACTTTTGCAAGCATTATATCAATCTAAACTGCATTTTTCACAGACAAATACATCAAATGAACATGACATAAAAAAATCCAATATATTTAGGTTCAACTGTGAGTCTGTCCTTTTGTTTTCAGTAAGCACAACTTTCCATGTCAGATCAAGAGACAGGCAATCAGGTTAAGTAAAGACCAAGAAGAGAAAGAGGTCTGTGGGCAACATGTTTTTTAAATTTTTTTTACCCTGATACAATTTTTACAGTGCACAACCTGGCTGTCCATATATGACCTTTGACCCTGATCAGTCGGGGATACAATCACTTGTATGAAAGTTTGCGCTGAGCCTCTTAAGGTTCTGGTTCAGTTTTCCCAATGTAATAATGTTCACTTACTGCCAGACGTAAAATAGCCATTGAGATCGTAATGTTACCTTGCAAAGTGGGTAAGCACTCTTAAACAGTCCCATAATATCATGCTAAAAGCCTGGTGCTCTTGACCCCATTGCCAACTTACTTTTCAACTAGAAATCCACAAGGCTAAACTTGGCAGCTTTTTCTGTCCAAACACATGCTTTAAACATTTGTACATGATGAATGTACATTTTAGCTTTAGCAGCGGTGCTTGTTTTTGCAATAGCAGTAAATAGCTCACATTAGAAGAATCAAATAGTGGTCATACAAGCACACTGCCTATAGTCTGTGACCCTTGTCATAATAATATGAAAAATATAATTTCTGTAAAGAGAAATAAGATCTCTGGAGAAATAATGTGTTTCAATAACGAGATGGTCATCAATTCTATTGTTTCTGTCAATCATTTGAAGAGGTGCATGCCAAAACAATTAGTCTAATTCGGTGGCAGTTTTCGCAAGATCATCTCAAATGATGGCAGGTAAGCCCGGGTAAAATAATTTATAGCTCCAGGAGCGTAGGAGTGCATCTTTGCTTGTAGCATTAGATAACTGTGGCATAGCAATATTACTCCCAGTTTGCTTGTGCAAAGCGAGGTTGGCAAAGTTTTAATGGCTTTGAGAGTGTTGAGTGGTTTGTTGGAATGAAAGAGATTCTCTGCTTTTAGTGGAATATCAACAACTAGAATATATAGCCTGATGGAGGTAGACAGAGATAGTTGCTGTGCCAACGGTTTCCAACGGTCCTCGGCATGGACATTTTCTTTCCTTGTTTACAAAAGCATGCTTGCTACAATTTACTGTTGCTGTAGACTGATTCCAAAGGCACTCCATCCTGTTACCTCCATCTTGTTGCAGAAATGGGGCTGATGTGGCCCTTTAGCCAGGCATTACCTGGGTCTATGATTGCCCAACAGATGAGGCCTGCTTAAAAAAGTTACATTTGAGCACAGTTAAACAGATGTAATCAACATGGGGGTTTGAGAAAGATGGAGGGATGTTCACTGTGTCTTTCTAGGTGAACCTTAAGAACTTAAAGCGTCTTTAACTTCTTCATGTAAAGACATGTCTGTTTTGATGCTATTTATCATTGCTTGAAGTCACACCGTAATGATTCAGCGACGCATTTCACGTCAAACAGCAGTGGTTTGTCCAGGGTTATGTTAGGATTAGAATAGGCAAAACTAAATACAATATAAGTGCCTTCTATTGGTCCACACACTATAGCCTGTATGTGTGTGTTCTGTGTACATTCTGGTTATTGTTTTTCGGTCTATTTATTTATGTTTGAAAAATCCTTTGTGGTGTAGCATTGTGTCTGGGCAGTAATGTCAGTCTGCTTATCAGATAGAGAAACTTTACTTTCATAAGGTCAACATCCATGGTTGTTTGGCTCCATAATCTTCCATATAGGAGAGCCAAAGTCCACTTCTGAAAATGACTCATTAAGATTTTTATCAATCTTGTGGTTTCGGTGAGGCAGAGTTAGGAAATGCCATCAGAAAATTGCATTTCCCAATGACATTAGGCACTCCAGTCGACCATCCAATTCCATGTGTTTCTATTGAAACATTAAGATCTGATATCATTTGGGTCAGAAAACCTGCTTTTTTTCCTCTAAGTGAGGCAATTAAATTTCCTTGATAGTCTCAGAGCACTTAGCTTAAGAGAATACACTTCTAAATCAAAAAGCTTTCAATCATCACAAATCATATTTGGAGGATATCTGCTCTCGAGTATAGCGTCACATGCAATGCTATCGACCATGTGACAGACTTGCACTGGGTGGCCGATGCAAGCAAATGTTACCAGGCATGTCTCTATGAGCCATGCATAGCATGTGGCAGCTGGACTTTCAAAATTTGAATTTGAGGTTTTTCAGTGACATATGGATTGCACTGATTCAGTTTCAGTTTTAAACGGGGTGTATCAGTTACAAATATATGGTCTCTTAAATGAGAATATTCTTCTGTTAATTTTAAATATTAATCTCATTTGCCTTTTTTTTCAACTCTACTGATCGGTTCTGAATAACAACTCAACTACTTTCCTGTAGCGATGCTGCATGCAGGGCAGTTACATTTTTCTATAACTTATTTTGTAAATAATGTCCAACCTCCACCCTCCTTTAAACAGATGTTATTTAAAAATGCCTTAAAGGGGCACTCCTCGAATGAAGTCTGAGGCTCCCCTTGTGGTTGAAACCAGCACTACAAAAAACATTATTGTTTTGGTTTAAAACGCAGTGTTCCTCCTGCACCTCCCACTCCTCTTCACACCTCCCCCTGCAGTCGTGAGGAAATGTGGTGTTTATGGGGTGCTCTAACACAATCGAGGAGGGTATATCGTTAAGGTGCCGCAAATTCAGCTTCAGCACCTCCACCCTGTGCCACTTAAGATAAGCTTGTCTAAAGCTTTTCTAAATAACAGGTATTAATTTATTTTAACATCTAATACTGACACGCAATTATGTGCATTGCAGGGCGAGCATATTCATCATTTTTAATTTAGTCAAACTTATATGAAAATCCCCCACTTTACATACTGTACCTGTTTGGTTGAGTTTCAGATCCTTTACAATCCCATTAAAATCTAACATTTTCTGACAGCTAATTAGCCAGGTTTTATAACCAGGTTTACTTAACTCTGTCATGTAAGGATAAATTACTATTTTGCATTTCTCATTTAATCATTTTAATTACAACGGGCAATTTATCAAGCTATCTGCAGGGTATGAATAATTGGATAGGTTATTAGTTGAGAGGATGTATCATATATATTTTGGACTTAATTCAGGAAGCTTTGAAGTGGTAATAATCTCAGTCATACTTATATTGAGCATTGCAGGCCTGTGTCGTGCTCTTAAAGGATACTGTACTGTAAGTTCCCTTTTGTTTAACTTAGACCCTAAAATGTTTTAACATAATTTTTAATGGTGAGTAGCACAACCACAATGATAGCATTAGTATTGAGAAACGTAACACTCTTTTTTGGGCTTATCCAGTTCAAAGGGCAACTGTTTAAGACTTAAAAAACATGAAATGAATCTCCTCCTCTTACAATGTGGGAAACTCGCATTGTAGACATGTCTTTATTATATAAAAACAAACAGATTGCTAGCATTTGCTACAGTGGGTTTCTGCCTGTTTACAAATTCCTGTTTAGGGCACGGATATACTTGTGATATAAAGCCTGGTTTGTGTATATTTCTTTGTGTAAATGAAACACGTGTGACCACAGTGAATTTCTCATTTTGTAAGAGAAAGTTTCTCAGTCAACGATGGGAAACAACAATTTAAATAATTCTGAGTTGGAAAAAGTGAGCCTGCCCTTTAACAGAAACATAGCTGAAGACTGTCTCACATTTACTGTTGTGTATGCCGTTGAACAGCAAGCATCTTTCTTGTTTTAGAAAATGTAATTCCCATCGCTACTCTAACCTCACAGCTTCCAATATGCAAGTTTACACATTTTAATGCTTGCGTGAAATGAGAAGGTGGCTGGCCCTTGGGTGACTTTATCTTGACATTCATTCCTTCCCTATACCGACAGTAGAGGAGGGAGGGATGTGAATACCCTCTTCAAACAGATCAAAGAGGGGCGTGCCACACTGCTGCGGGTTCACTTGAGAAACCACCAACTTGAAAATACCACATCCCAGTCCACAGTGGGAGGCTGGCATGTAATTGTGTCTTGTTAGACCTCTAAAGTCCCCTACACAGCTTCAGACCTGACATTTTCCACCAGAGAATACATTTTTTCATTCTTTGGTATTTTGGCAACACTGGCACTTGTGATAAATTTTTTCTCCTCTCCCCCACCCCCCCCATCCTGTGTATTTTACGTCAGTGCTAAAAGTGTGTGAGCAAAAATTTTGCCCATATCAAGAAATGGTTGCATCAGGCAACTACAATATGATTAACTGGTAAATGCATGAGTTTGGCAACAAATCTAATGATTTACTGAAACACATTTAGCAAGAAAAAAGGTAATTCTTAACCATATAGTAGTACATACATACTATGCTAACTCTGCTAATATTATTGGAGTAGCATAATTAGTTTTTATATAACATAATTGCTTTATATAATGCACCTGATCATAATGCCTAATGATATATCATATAATGCCTGTGTATTTTGAGGCACCACTACAGATTCTACTTATGAGGCCTTGCCAGCAACAAAGGATACTAAGCATTGGCACTTTAATTTAACTGTTTCAAAAGCAGTCTAAATATCCAAATATCCCAAAGCATGATTTATACATATTTAAAATATAAACAATGATATATACATTCTTCAACTAACTCTTGATGATTTACCTCTCTATATTAGACCCTCGTTTCAGATAGGTAATGAACCGTTGTTTTCCAACCTCTGCTGACTTCTGTGTTTCTGATTGCCGTCTCTATTCTCAAGTTAATTCTGTCTGAAAAGTCAAATTGCACAGAGTATAATGAAAGTCCATTGTCATTACTGAGATGACATTCATTCCTTCCCTATACCGACAGTAGAGGAGGGAGGGATGTGAATACTCTCTTCAAACAGATGAAGGAGGGGCGTGCCACACTGCTGCGGGTTCACTTGAGAAACTTGAAAATGTCTGAAAGTGTAATGTCCGGGGGTGCCTCGCCGCTGCCGTTGGGTCTCGCCGGCGTGCGGCTTACCAAGCCCCCAGCGCTCCCCTGCTGTTCTCAAGGGACTCAAGTCACTCATACTCAAGTATGATTGCTCATTTGTTGCACCTGAGGGGAGGCTATATGTGCAGGGGTTTGGGGATGTCGGAAATTGTAGATGTGTTGGCTTTGGTTCTGTAACAGCGGTGCGTAGTGAGCGAGAGTAAGCGCGAGCCCGAGGAACACAGACAGGCGGAATTGCCGATGCTCCAGCGGCGTGACTGAGCAGGCAGCAACTCCTGGGCAGGATTGCTGCGGCGGCTCCACAGCGGCTGGGACAGGCAACGCCTCCAGCGGCGTGACTGAGCAGGCAGAAGCTCCGGAGACGGGCGACGGTGGTGGAAGCTCCACAGCGGCTGGGGCAGGCGACCGCTCCAGCGGCGTGGACGAGCTGACAGCAGCTCCGGAGACGGGCGACGGTGGTGAGGGCTCCTAAACTCCACACGCAACCACTTCACCCACTCCTGGTATGAGTGAGGCCTGAGCAGCGGGTTTCCCTGCCGCGCCAA
>JAOEHI010000019.1:586086-601327 GCA_025447815.1 Percopsis transmontana | reverse complement strand
TCTGACATCTTAAGGCCCTGTCAAACCCCATATCAAAGGCCTGCAGTTCTCTTTTCAGTCTCTGTGTGTGTGTGTGTGTGTGTGTGTGTGTGTGTGTGTGTGTGTGTGTGTGTGTGTGTGTGTGTGTGTAGGAGGTTGTCATAATGGTGTCTGATACTTTTGCCAGGAGGTTTGTTTTATCCTGAAGGCGGATTTATGTTACAAAAAATTTTGTACCAATTAATTAGGTGCTTTTTAAAAAATGTTGAGATATATGAGATATATGGGGCAGGATATTCTAGGGGTTTAGGTGTTGGACTCCCAGCCGGAAGGTTATGGGTTCGAGCCCCGGAGTTGGCCTACCTGTAAGCATCCTTGAGCAATATGCCTAACCCCTACCTGCTCCATGTAATAGCACCATGTAATTGTAAATCACTTTGGATAATAGCATCTGATAAATGACCTAATTGTAATATAACTGTAAACTAGATAATAGGTACTTTTCTAAGATGGTATGCACAATTCCACATTACTGGGAGTAAGTATCAACTTTTCTCCACTAACAATCTAAGTTTTCCACATTCAGAACCAATAGGTTCTGACAGATAACCTCTGAACTCGGAACTTAAGAGTCCTCAGTATAGCTGTTCAAAGAAAATCTTCTTTTAAGACAACTTATTTCCATTTTTGAAAAGGACTACAGTTATCGCTTTGCTCCGCATACTACATAATCTCAGTATAATGTGAATAAAACCTGACAAGTGAGTATAAGATTATTTTAAGTTCAGAGTTCATGTTTTAGCATGCAAACCCTCCTGAAATACCTTTTACAGTATAGCATGTCTGGTAGAAAACAAACGCCTTGCTTTAATGCGATGGAATGACAGCCCTCATTCACTTTAAAATATGCAAAGAAGTAACAGTAAGGCCTGCCTACATAATCTATCTTCTCTAAGTGTTTTATCAGCACAGGGCTCGTATGTTTTAAACATTTAAATTTGTACAGAAATATCCAATAGATATCCAATAGATGAATATCCAATAGATGAAAGCAGGTTCTATTTAAAAAAAAAATATATATATATATATATATATATATGATAACAATAGTTTCTCTCAACCAAGGGTTTTCACAGTGACAAGAGGAAAAATGCTAATTGTGCTCAGCTATTATGCATGTATAAACTACACACAGAACCACTCTGCCCAAAATTAAAGGTTTTTACACAACGCAACTTTAATGTAACTATTATTAAAATCCAGCCACTGTTTAACAAAGCATGTTATGTTTTAAGGGTGAACTTGAAACTAAAAATAAAAGGAGTGAGAGGAGTGAGAGTGAAAATTGCAATATAGTTAAGGTCTCCAAAGATAAGACAATGTATATCAAAGTAACACGGTGAGGTCATAAACAAGCATCTTTAAAGGCTTGTAGGGCATTTTTATTAATTTCTTTCTCACAGGCTCTTGCTTTCGTTTCTGATGTGGACTTTATTTACACAGCGGGAGATTTTAGAGTGAGTAGGGAAAAGCTTTTACTGTGGTTTACATTGGCCATGTATCACTGGTGTTACTAAAAACTAAAGAGCTGTTCTTGCTTTTTAGCACTCACCCCCCCTCCCCCCTTTCTTTATTCACTAACAACCATCACAAATTTGGTCTGGTATGTGACTGCTAATTCATCCTTTCAATGTATGATATCCTGTCATCAACTCATTTGTCTTCTAATCTGAGATAATCCCAGACAAATCCTTTGATTGTGTGTTTGGACCTGCTCCATCTCTAAAGAAGCAATTTAATGGGCTTCATGGCACTTGGTGGAAAGTCATTTATCTAGTGCAATGGATGTGGATGCTTGTTTTAATAAAGGCTTGTCATGAATGGTAAGACACGCCATTTAATTAGGCAATGGAGGAGACACATCTCTTACTACAGCAGGGGTTTTACTGTGGTTGGCAAGACTTGTGTGTCTAGGAAGCACTCAAGTGGGCGTTTGACTCCTAGCCAAAAGGTCGTGGGGATTCCTGGCACGGGCACACCTGTAATATTCCTTGAGCAAGATGGCTAACATTTCTTAAAAAACATTTTCTACAGTATACTAAATGCTCCTCCCCTGCTTTACGGAAAGCTGACTAAGATCCAAAATTCTTCTTCCTTGACATTTTTTTCTGGGTTTATTTCCTCCATGTAAACAGTATCTAGCTGCAAATCGATAACTGTGATATTCATGACATATTGCCTTGATTATTAACTGCATGTCTAGTCTATTTTTAGTCATTCAGTGCTCGGCACAGTGAAAACTTTCTTGCTCTGTGACTTCCTGATTTGACATGCCTCATTCCGCAGTCATTGTGATTGGCTGTGAGTTTTTACAACTTCCTTAAAAACAAAAACACGATCATCTAACATGACAGCTCACCCAGTGAAAAGAGTGAGTTACGTTCTGGGACATGAACATTTCGTAAATCTTGGATTTGGCAATTTAATTTGTCTCAACATGTTCATAAAACTCAAGATAGAAAACAGAGGAATGTAAACAGGAAGTGCAAGAAAGTCCTGCCATCTGGATCAACTCAGTAAAGAAGTTGTGGCCAAGACCAAAGTGAATAATGGAAGATGGGAATGACGCACTGTTCCCTACCGTCTCAGCAGACTCTTGCAGAATCATTTTCACAGGTGTGTATTGTGGTCAATGCTGGTAGCATTTCTTACTTGCCATTGTAAAGGAACCAAATGAAAAGTGACTGAATTTTGTCTTACTGAATCATGTTAGCGTTTTAATATGGTAGGCACTGTTTACCTCTCTGTATTATAAAACTTAAAGATGCTCTAGAATGAAAAGGAAGTCCAACCTAAGAAGTGAGCAGACGGTTTTCCTCTAAATTGAACAGTCCTCAATTTGGCATTACCACGCGATTGAGACCAGCATTATAAAAACATTGTTATTATTGTATTTGTTTGGAGCTCTGAGAGTCTATGCCCCTCCCACACCTGAGTGCTGAGAGCCTGACAGTCCTCTCTACTCCTCACACTCTCATCATTCTCTACCTCTCCTCCCCACGCAGCCCACACAGTTGGGCAGAAATGAGAGGTTCTTGGGACGCTATATCTTTATAACACAAAAAGAGAAACACATAGTAGCTCATAGATACTGCATCCTTCACAGTCAGTAAGGAGGGCTTCAATCTAGACGTGCTCTAGGAGGCCATGGTGTTAGCTTACCAATCTCCAAGCCCCAACTAAAGCCCAACCCCCACCATAGCCAGATGGCTGTCATACAGGCAATCCCTCTCCAGACCATACTGATTTGCCATCATTCTTTTGTTAATGAGGTCATTAACAACGTAACGGACAATTAAATGATCTCAATCTGGCACTTTCCCCAATTTGTTTACTGTGTGCCATAGTGTTCACACAACTATAAGATTAATTCTGTCTGACTGGAAAATGTTACCAGTTAATGACTAAATCTTTGATGTAATCAAAAAATTGCAATGTTGCAAGGCTTACTTCCTTGTTTTAAAGCGTGTAAGATCTTATATTACGCAATTTCATAAGTAGCCTATTTTAAAGCCTATCGCTTTGGGCAGGGTAATTCCATATGTAGGCTATATGCAAAATATCTGAGCAGAACTCCCTCGTTGAGGCAAATGATTGGACAGATATATGTCCAAATATGCACACATGCCCGATGTCCGGAATTAACAATGTGGTTAAAAAGCCGCATTGCACATTGTTTTGATTTGAAGCTAGTCCTGAGGGGCAAATGTACGTAAGTAAGTAAGCTCAACTTAAACAATATTAAGGGACCATGAAATTGTCCCTGCCAATAATAATGCCAAAGTAAAATGCTATTTCCTTATAAAAACCAAAGCAAATTCTCTCAAAGTATCTTCCGTTGTGATGGAGTGAGCCGCTGATGGAAGGCGTGTTCTGACCGAGGTACAGTAAAATACAATTGCTAATGTCATTTCAGTTTAGGCAAATAAACTTAAAATTACATTATGATAATAGTGTCTTTGTAATCATGAACAATCTTGTGGAACTCTTATGCACTTTCTGGATTACACCTGCTTTTTAGAGGTGGAGAAATTTCACCGATGTGTGCTTACCCCCGTAGTTTCCATACATACAACGGAATAGGTAATCAGTCTCTGCTTACGGATCTCCTGCCATGTTTTTGCACGAAACTTTTCCCCTGACCCTCCCATGAATGCATGTGCATGAGTAGTAAAAGCGTAACTTGTCATTCTGCATTCTTGCGCCAGACAGAATGATGTTTAGCCATGTGACGTCTGTACCATGCCATTGTTTTAGGCGCCAGTTGCGAAGAAATTTCACCTACAACGGGTGCTAACATGTTAGTAGGCTACATCTGCACCTGAGTGTTTGGCACTCCTTAATACTCCTCCCCCCTAACAGCACTCCCAGGCTCACAGTGTTCTCTACCCCTCCCCCACATGCCCTTTCATACATAGTTCTGTTTTAAGCGTAAACATTGGTCAAGGGAGGACATTTGGGGTTCTGTAGGTTCTGTTACCGCTATATCACCATCAAGGCGTGCATTACACCCATCATTACACATTACAACTCTAACAGGAATGTCCATGTGCATTATACTATACAAAAGTGAAACAAAAAATAATGTAAGCTACATGACATGGTTTGTGCCAATGCATTGCCATATTTGTTGATGTAAACGCTCAACAACTGCAATATACCAGCTGAGTTTAGTCAATCATCATCCTCTATGTGCTGGAGAAAGGAGAGGAGCTAGTTCCCTGGAATGGCTTTTGTCAGCTGTAGAGAAACTGTCTAGAGCCAGTTAGTTCGGTAGCTACTCCGCTCATCCAAATTGTTGTTGAATGCTGCCACAGCTGACAGTTAATTATAGGAGTCACAGATCATGCAGACTTGTCAGGTCGGTTGCGATTGACATGCTGCATGTTTACATCTGTACATTCTGATGTCATTTCCCCAGCTATTCCCCGTAGCAGCAGTGTATCTGTGTATTTTAGTCTCGCAAGTGCCTTGAGGCTCACCATAATGATTGTAATAGCAATACACATTCAAAAGCATGGAGTGTTGTGGTATGCACATCCTGTTATGTACTGTACTCGTGGGTGAAATTGATAATAGTGCAATTGCATTGAAATAATTTCAGTCAGGTGTGTATACAGTATGTCGCTTCTGCAAATAAAGGAAAAGGCTATTTTGAATATGGCTAAAAACAGCTATACAGGTCAGGTGAAAACACAGACCAAGTATATTTAGACACACAGAGGGGTTTTAAGAAGTGTCTTACTAGAATGAATCCCATTACCATGGACTTTGCACATGACCAGATAGTGTCTAAAATCTAAAACAGACCTTTACTGTATCTAAAAACGCAGATTACTGACTTAATTGGCATGATATTGAACATTTGTTAAACCCTCAACTCTATCGTTTCTTTACCTCAGTAAATCCACACGTTATTGGTTTGGGATAAAATTATCCCTTGGTTGTGGTACAGTTTTTGTTCAACCTCTATTGGCTATCATCATACTTCCAACATGATAATATACCAAGCTGATCACCATCTCAAGTTAATTATTGCAAGTTCATTTCAAATATATTTAAAATTTTAAGACAGAAAGGAAATAATCCTTCGTTTATGTAACGCAAAGTAGGGATTATTTCATGTCAAACGATCAGCGTGTGGCGTTACAGTATATTGAGGTAACCAAGATACAGTCGAGGGGTTTAACAAGTTTATATTGTTAATATTGCTTTAACAAGATTAATGCAAAAAAAAACATTTTACATCTCCTCTAAGAGATATTAATGCAAGAGATAAAGATGCCTATTCAATAATACAATATTGCTTACAGTACACCGATTCTGACGCACTACATTAAAAGCCTTCCCTTTGATTAAAGTAGTTTCTATCTGAAGATAGACATCCACCTGAAGCAACCCAGCTGAATGAGAAGCCCAAAAGAGACAGGCATTTCTGAAGCAGCAGTTTATCCCCAATTCAGACAAGCACGCTGATGACAGCTAGCCCCTACTGCTGTCTTACAGTATTTTTTAATGGGATGAAAAAAGTTAAGTGGCTTCCAGCTACTGTCCAATATGTTGCTTCAAAGCGTCTTGTGTGGGGATCATCAGTGAAGATGATATGGGCTAAGGCTGCTGTTAAATCAAAGATGCTGCTTTCAGCACAAAGAACCGCCAAAAGGAAACGTGACATGATCTTGCGGGGCTAACCTCAGCCCAGGGCCAAGACCAGCTGTCTTGAAACCGGTACAATAATGTATTCCACTACCTTTATTGTCCAATTTTCATTGAATTACTGTAGATCAGTTCATAGCACGGTGTTACTGTGGCCATCATTTTAAATTTTGCATTAAGCAGTTGTTTAAGAGGTAATAGTATAACGATCATTTTCATCATATGTTTCATCATTTCATCATATGTTTCATCATTTTCATCATTTTCAAAGTCATGTTACAGTTACTTTGTAACCCTGACAATAATTCCCCTCCACCTCCTGTTTTTAATCGAGGCAGTGTTCAATGAATTCCAGTGATCTTAGCCAGATGCTGTTGTAAAATGCTGAGTCTCAGTAAACTAGATTTTAATTGACTTGAATGCTGGCCCAAAAAAGGGCGAGATGGCTTGATATTGAGAAATAACTATACTTGTAGATTATTATACATGAATTAACCCTAGAGTTTTCGTACAAATTATATTGAGGATGTATGTTTCAAATATTATGCTAGTAATGGCTTTGCAGTTAGAGGGTGAAATTATGTAACATTGTCATTCAACATTAATTTACAGTATGGTAACAATCTACTTTCAGCCAGGCTATATATCTGTGGAAAGAGCTTTGTTATTGTTCAGTTTATCTGCAATTTAGAGCTGTCTGACTTAAGTCAAAAACACAAGTTCCTTAAGACAGGAGATATGTTATTTGTATTCAGACCAGGTTTGCGAAATAGGTGGAAAAATAGGGGAATGGCATATTTAACACATCTCATGTCTGCTTTGTCACTCTTCCCCATTTATATATTTAACTACAGGCCTGTGAATTACTTCAAAGAATTTATTATTGTATATCATTGAAATACAGGTAATATCGAACCTTTGTCCAACAAAGTTCTCGTGTTATTTAATTATTCCTCGTGAAGCGCCTAGTGCTTACAAGAATACGTAGAACTCGTGCTAGCTGCCTTTGCATGCAAGCTATAACAATGAATGAATGAATAAGTATATCAATTATTGTTTTTAACTCTATTTATTTGTTTGTTTATATGTAACAGCTAGCCCATGCTGGCATTTATTAAAGGGACTGTAAAGGCCCTGGTAGGCATCTGGTTTAAGGCCAATCTCAGGTTGAAGGCTGACAAGTTATATGCTGTAATTGCTGTTGCAGTTTTTGATGTCATAAGTCATAATAAAGTAATCATAAAGAAGGTATCTGAGGTCCTAACCAACAGGTGAAAGAGATATTGGCTGTAGGTATCTCAAAACACCTGTCTGTATTAGACAGTCCCTTTAATGCACTTCAAGCAAAATACTGGGGTTGGGATGGGGATGGGGTTGCGAGGGGGTGGTGGTGCTACCTCCCTATGTCTGTAGTTTAGTCTAACTTACAAAAGGCAAGAATTACAACACTAGTAATTCCTCACTCCTGGCTGACTTTATTACAGCTGTTCATTACTGACCATCGACACCAGTGCTATCAAATGCTTGCCATTGCTTGTACTGATGCAGTAGAGTCTCCCAAGAATCTTTGTTTATTGCACTGGGTCATTACACAGCAGCTGTCTGAACCCACACCCTGTCTGAATAAATGTTGTACCACTGAAGAAAATAACAAAATTTTTAAATGTTTAAACTTGATTCAACAAAATGACAAATGGGCACGATAAAAACATATTGAGACCAAATGTAAAGCTTGAACCATGAAATTTCACCGTATTTATGAATGGCTACTTTAGAATGGTGGTCAGTGGGAGCTTTGGTGACAAATATAAGCTCATATACGGCCACAATAGTTTAATATATTAAAAAATAAAAAAAACAAATGGGATGTTTTAAAAGACTGATATTAGCGTTTCTCATATGTTTCATTTCTCTTACAGAGGAGTTGGAGTGCTTCATCTGCAGAGATGTTGAAATTGTGGGAAGTGATCCACTGAGGAATTTTTGTGACTGCAAAAATCTGCTTGCCCATCACATGTGTCTATTTACATGGATACAGATGGTAAGATACTGTGATATATACAGTATATATATATATATATATACATACATACAAACTGTATATACACATACATACATACATACACAAAGTATATACACAGTATATAAAGTATATGCTGTATACTGTATATTGTCCTTTGATGACACTTGATGATTTTTTTTTACTTAATTTTATGAGCACACTTTTAAAACAGTGCTGCAGCTGATTGTAACGTGTGTGTTTGGAGTGGCGAGAGTAAGCGCGAGCCAGAGGAAAAACGCAGGCAGACGTGGAAGCGTTAAAACGCAAGAAGCGTATTTTAATAGTCCCAAAAACAAGTACAGCAAGGCGAAAACAGTAAAACAATGACCAACAACACCTAGTGCTGCCGGTGAATAACGTCCATAATTGAACAAAGGAGCCGAGACGGGAGGCACGGAGCATGCACGGCCCTGTGCACTCCAATCGTGACAGTACACCCCCCCCCCCCCTAAGGCGCGCCTCCCTGCGTCGCCTTTAGTGTTGAAGGGGCCCTTCAGCAGACGGCGAAGACCCTCCAGAGGCCGGACCAGGGATGGGCGGCAGTGGCGGCTGGGACCCGCTGGCAGCCGAACCAGGGACGAGCGGCGGCGGCTGGAACCCTCTTTTGGCCGGACCGAGGACGGCTGGCAGCGGCAGCTGGGACCCTCTGGTGACCAGACTGAAGAAGAGCGGCAGTGGTGGCGGTGGCTGCAGTGGCATGGATCCTCAAACCGGGCCAGGCTCGGGCTCCGGAACCGAGGACTCGCAGGCGGCCGTGCAGCGGACGGGCTGCAGCGGCGTGGATCCTCCAACGACCGAACAAGGCTCGGGCTCCGGACGTGAGGACTCTGGTGGGAGCTCTGAGCTGCGGCGGCGGCTCACTAGTGGCTGAGCCGGCCGTGGACTCCAGTGGCGAGAGCACTCTGGCGGCAGCTCCGGGGACGGACTGCGGCGGCGTGGGCTCTCCAGCGGCTGGACTGGGCGTGGGCTCCAGCAGCGAGAGCACTGGAGCCCCCTGCAGGGGACAGGCTGCGGTGGCGTGGACCCTCTGGCGACCGGGCCATGAGCAGGCTCCGGCGACGAAGAGGCTCCTGCGACAAGGTGGACACACTAGGGAAACATGGAATTAGACACAGGGGAAGACAGGGAACAGGCGGGGTCGTGACACTGGGGACCTTGTATAATGGCTCCACAAGGTCCTCGAGGTCCCAGTTGGACTCGTGATCCCAGCTTCTGCTACTCCCCGGAAAAACTGGTTGGTCATTCTGTAACGTGTGTGTTTGGAGTGGCGAGAGTAAGCGCGAACCAGAGGGAAAACACAGTCAGACGTGGAAGCGGTGAAACGCATGAAGCGTATTTTAATAGTCCCAAAACAAAACACAAAGTACAGCTATGCGAAAACAGCAAAACAATGACCAACAATACCTAGTGCTGCTGGTGCTCTTAAATAAGGTCAATAATTAAATAAAGGAGGAGCCTTTAAAGGAGGAGCCGAGACTGGAGGCACGGAGCGTGCACGGCCCTGTGCACTCCAATCGTGACACTAATATTTGTGGCTAATAGGGTTGTTGCTAATATTAGCATAGGCTATAGCCTACATGTTGAGAACACAAGTAAATTATATGATTGCTTGTTTGCACACAGGACTGTCTCTCTTTTATCATGTTCAATCATTTATTAACATAAAATGTTTTCCCCTCAATCTGACATCCACTCATGTGCCTCGGGTCTGTTTGAATATTCCACAAGTGGTAGACAGCATGCTGCACAAGACCTTTCAGCTGCACCAAGCAACTGTCAGACTGAAGAGCCACTTTCATTAAGTGTGTCTTCCCACCACACAATTATGTGAGGACACACATGCATAGGCTCATGGCACACACACACACTCACTGTGTGCTGATGTATGTTGAATTTCTATTCTGTGTGTGTGTGTGTGTGTGTGTGTGTGTGTGTGTGTGTGTGTGTGTGTTTAGAGTGCTCAGGGTAGGCAGTCCTGTTCCCCTTTTACGGAACAGAAATCAGCAATTGACCTGTCACTTTTGCTCTGATAGCCATCTCTAGAAAGCAGGTCATGCACGTATGTCTAAAGTGCCTCTTAACCGCATTTTATGAAGCCAGGACATGTAATCCAATAACGATTTGACTTGTGGGAGCTAGCTGGGAGTGATGGCATGCACCGTTACCACCCCTGAAAGCAGTGAGGACAAAAACAGGCCAAATATTTATTTTATTTCACTCTTTGCAAAATCACACAGATAACATTAAGAATCCGTGGCCGAGCTACATTAAACCCCACAAAACAATTCTGACACCTGTTCCTGTAACTGTTGATGCATATAGACTACATCAAAGTGTGGAGTTTTAAAGGTCCCCCATTTTTATGTTTTCCCTGTTGTGTTGTCAGTTCTATTCTCTGAAGGAACTTGAAAGGGCCAGTTCAATTTTGAAACATTTAATTTAGCCAAAATTCCTTGTGTATTCATTGTGTAAAACAAGCCAGTCAGATTCTGTCCCAGGTGTGACCTAATTTCTGGATTGTATCATAACTGACCTACAGTATCCTCCCACTCCAAGTGTCAACTGAAACAGAATGAATAGTCTGTTAAAAATTATAGTTGAACATTTGAATAATATGGGGCCTTTAAATTTGATTTGAACTATTTTTTTTTAACAATTTTTTAATATGCAATAATATACACCAACAGAAGAACAACCCACACAATGCACACAATGCACGTTGTTGTGTTTAAAATAAGGGGGATATCTATATATATTTTTTTTGCTTTATGCTCTATTCTACACTACAAACAACTAGTTCATAGTATATTGATTTTTGGGGGTGCGGTAAAAAAACACTGCACCCGCACAGACTTCCACAATACCAATTATCATCAGCACCGAGGCAAAGCATACAGTATCTTTCTTTTTTTAGACCTCCTCATGTGTGTCCCCCTCCCCTTTCAGATTCCCAAAGACAAATAGCATGGCCCAAAACTAATTAGTAACCAGGAACTAGTTAAGAGATGCCCTTTGAAAAACGTGTCCTCGGGCTGGATTTAAATATAGGGATAGAGTCAGTGACTGAGTGTGCCTGGGAGATCTCGGCCTCCAGGCACAGCACCACTATGACCTCTGACCCTCATTATAGGGAGTGCATTCCTGCAGGGGTGAAACCCCTCGCAGCACAACAGCACAAGGGCATGGGCGGACTGCAGGGCTTGTACCAAACTATATACCAGCCCAGGCCTGGTGTGTTTCACCCGCCTACACGCCGAAGAGGCTTTGAGAGGCCTTGAGAAAGTACAGAACAAGGACAGCGGTGGATATGATTACTCTCCACAAGCCTACGTACATACGCATTGTAATTACTCTGACTCAACTATCCCCACTGAGGAATATGGTTTTCATTTCTATACAGACTCTCTGCACTCTCTTTTTAATGGAAAATGTATTTTCCTAGGACACAACGGCAATAAAGTCGCTCTAAAGAATATGTAGTCGTTCGTTTGAAATTAATCTCAGTACTCAGAGCGAGAGCTGCGGTGAACCAGATGTAGACCTTGTTGCTAACAGCTACCTAGCTAAATACAGCTAGCATTGTTTCAGTGACAAATGAGTGAAAGGGTGGAGTAAACACCAAAAGAAAAGAAATACGGAGAAATACATGCTGTGTTGGAATAATAACATGCCACTGAGAAAAAAACACCACCAAAATTAAATAATCTGTGTAAAGGCCTATGTGTGATTATGCATACTTCTATGGCTCTGTGGCTGTGGCTGTGTGTGAGTGTGTCTGTGTGTTCATGTCAGCCAATGTGCCCTTGTGAGTGTGAATGAGTATATCTCCTTTTAATTGTGAGTGGTCCGAACAGTGAGTTAAGCCCCCCATCCCCCACACACCCCCACCCCTGCACTCATGGGTTGATAATTCTCATCATTGCAAACAGACTTGCTTTATATTCATTAGCCAAACACTCACGGCAATCAGGCCACAGCACCAGGGGCACCAGTCCTCTTATAAAATCACATTGCCTAATAGCAGTGTTCTATAATTACATGCCATTAACATCTATCAAAATGTGCTCCTACAGTACACGGCATGTATTTTAGCAGTGGATTTGTCAAATGTGTTTGTACAAATGGTTTTCTAACCATTTGCTTCTTCAGTTAGTTAACACCATCTTGAAGATTATTGCCCGTATGTTATTTTCATTTCATTTGCAGTGCTACTAAGTAACATTTAGACAAGTGTTTTATTTAGTGGAGCCAATAAATATGCCACTTAGAAATTCTAGGGCTAATTATTAGTAGGCTACTGTAAATAAATTATGAAATGCTCACTGCCTGCTCAAGCTTGGGGAACCTTTAGGTTAAAATGCTTTCGTAGCAACCGTCATATTTTCTCAACAAACCTAATTAGTTTATTTATCAAAACAAAAACAACTGCTTTTTCGTTTATATACATTATGTCCAGCAATATTAAAGCTTTTTTTTGGAAGAATTACCAAACCTTTTATGTTTTACATGTCTTGTCTATGAACTTTGCCTCCCCTCAGGGACACAGTGGCGAGGAAAGGCTGCAATGTGCCGTCTGCAATGCCAAGGTACGTTGAGACTTCTCAGTTTGTGCAGTCATGTGTATCTCCGAATTCAGTAACATCTCACTCTTTTTAATCCTGCTTAGTGAAAATGTGGGCACAGAGCATTTAAGCAAATACCATTTAAGTCATTAAACAGACGCAGCACCTCACAAAATAGATTTATGCAGAGCAGATCCATAATTCTAATGAGCAAGCAGGTCCTTGTTTGTCTCTATCTGATTTAGCTGATTTGCGAGCGGTCTTGTTGTTTATGAGCTCTAAGCTGTCTTTTATACCCTATTATTGTACCAGAACACTCACTGTGGAAAAGAGGGAGACATTATAATATTTGGCAAAGGATACAAGGCATGTAATGACAAAATCTGTAGTCATTTCATGGGCAGAAATTAATCACGCTTTCCTGCGGTACATTCCCGATGCAAATTCTCTGTCAACACATTGCTTCTTCTGTTTGTGAGTTTATTCGTATAAAACGGCGGAGCGGATGTGTCATCACAGATGGGGTCGCATGCTCGATAAGGTGGGCACATTACAAACCATCTCAGATTAGGCTGTGTGTCGTTGATGTGCTGTATGTATTCATGCCTGCACAGTGGGTCAAAGCATCACAAGCTGGCTCCGGAGTGTTTTATTCATTGTTTGCTGTGCTGAGCCTTTTGGAAAATTTGATCCTTCTGTTTTCACTTACGGGGGATGCAGTCTTTGATGGGAATTTTACAGTATTTTATAACCTAGCTATATGTATTATCATTTCTGTCAGCTTTGGTAAAGAACATCCCTAGATTTGTCTCTTCTCTAGTTTTTAGGCTCACACTATTCTCTACCCCCCCGCCCCCCCTCACAGCCACAGCCACTTTCACGGATAGTTATGTTTTCAAATATGCACTATAAGCAGGGGTAGATTTGGGGCGATATAACTTCAATCAATGAGCCTACTTTTAATTCAATACAAGAAAATATATTGTAAGATTGTAAATACATTACAATGATGCAATATGTAGCTAGCAAAACAAGTTGGCTTTTCAAATGTTAACATGGAAATATCTCCAAAAGCCACTATACAACTTATAAACACTCACTAGACCAGACCGATGATACTTAATATAAGCGAACAGTTTTTGTGGCAATGTTTGGCTGGAGGCGAAAAGTATTCTTGAGGCTGCTGCAACCATCTCCGCTCCACTTTCACTTAAGAGGGGGACATTTCTTGCACTTTTTGCTACACGTCCAATTTACTTCCCACTTGTCTTTGTCCACTGGCATCGCCATCAATTATTAATGTAGAGCAGTAAATGTCTGAGAGACATCCCACTGAGACGCCAAACAACCATGAACACACAGGACAGTGTCAGAAACTGGGAATGTGGCCACTGGCAGCTTTTGCCATTTGGAAATTGATCGTTGAGAAGCCCGTACCCTACTGTATATTGATATGAACTCTGTTAAGTGATTGCATTACTCTAATAACATTTTAAAGTCTGTAGTACACCAGCCATTTCATATTTGCCCATTGAGAAATGTGTATGTAGATCAGTAATGGCCGTAATGATGATGGTATCATTTGATCCTGTGCTGCTATATCACTCTGTAATGCATTTCAGTGTTCACCAGTGGTTCAAATTAAGAGCCGTTAGCCACTAAGAACTTATAAACTCCCAGCGATTCATATCACGCAGTCTCTTCAATGTTCCTGCCATTTAATTTTGCAGCATTTTTTGTTGATGCTGCTTTTCAGTTGTTTTCCCCTTATTGCAACGGGGTCTCGAATGTGGGCCATTTGTATGAGTTATGCTAATTTGTTAGGGCAATGAATGCATTAATTTCATTAGCAAATGGCCTCAAAGCAATAATTACCAGAGTAGGTGTGTCACAAGTAATCATGTTAAAATTTGCCAGTTAATTACTAAGATTTTGTTCTGAGGGACCTAGATTTGACATGAGTCGCCGAGGGAAAAAAAGGAAGGCGAAAGTTAATGCATTCTAGTGCGGCTAAGGCTAGGTGCTTGTTGTTGTGCTCAGCAGGGGCGGATGTGGTATTGTAGGGCTACTGGCAGGATTTTTACACGTTGACAGCTCACATTCTGAACTAATTACTGCAAATAGCAGAGGGCTAGCTGGTGTTGGGTCAATCCAGGGGGTTGTAATTATAAAATAAAAGAAGGGCCATAGCTGCCTTAATGACCTCTGCTCCCGTTGATTGGAGTCCAGTTGGCATTGGTGGGGACTGGGGAAGGAGGGTGAGAATCCCAGTGCCCTTCTGTGGCCCTGATTAGTCTTTATCTGACACAGCTGGTATAAGGAGAATACACTATTTGCTTAAAAAATGTTGATCAAAAAAATATCTATCTGGTGTATATATATATACCAGATAGATCTTTTTTGTACATGAGTATCTTTTATA
>JAOEHI010000019.1:546132-580218 GCA_025447815.1 Percopsis transmontana | reverse complement strand
ATAGAGGATTTAGTTGAGAAAGGACATTGAGCATTTTTCCAGTGCTCGCAGTTGTAAATAATATATTTGATAACCATTTATTTAAATTGTGTATATTTTGACAGGGCCCATATACAGTAAAAATACATTAATTTCAATAAGACAGCAAATATGCTTTGTTCTGGATTTAGCTATTAGCTAATGTCCTAGCTAATAGTGCCTAATTGTGCTGAATGCATCAAATCGCATAATAATAATTGCGGGCTCCTAAAATGTGTGTACCTTTTCATGTATGTACAGTACTTCTTGATTTTAGCATGGATAGCATGCCCTGCTGCATTAAATTCTGAAATTAAAATTGTATAAAACGTATCAGCATACTTTTAGAGTATGCTGTATTTCATCCACAGTTGTTTTGATTTTATTTTTTATTTTTTTCTAGGGCGAAGCAACCATCTATAATTACAATTAGGTCATTTAGCAGATGCTTTTATCCAAAGCTTTTGGCTGGGAGTCCACCACCCTAACTACTAGGCTATCATGCACCCTCTTAGGAGGGTGCATGATAGTGTCAGGAGAGTTACATTACCTTGTGTGTTGATTTTAAATTATTTAATGAAGTTGTCTTCGATCTTTGGTCAACACTAACTGTTTTTAAACACTCTTTTTAAATTAGGTTGACTTGGGCTTTGAAGATACTCATATACTTAGAAGTAAATGTAATTGTATGTATTGTGAAATTTTAAGAGAAACCTTTTAGAATGGATTAGAATTGTCTTGTGTCTACCGGACAGAGACATTTCTCCCATAGAAATCTATGGGAGAAGTCCGTAAAGTCAAAGATGGCGGTTGTATGCATATATCCCGCCCCTGGCCGAACCGGGAAACCTACAGTATGAAGCCAATCGTGTGGTTGCACTGAGGCAACCACACAGTTGAGGTTTATGTCAGTTGTGGTGGCAGAAAGGAGCTGGTGTCGACGGACTTCGAATAAGCATGGACATCATGCGAATGCACCGGATTACTAAAGAAAGTATGCATTTAGTAATGACCACAAAGATGTTATGGCATCACGTCACGGTACTCTGGATTGAGCCGTAAATTAAGTTGGTGTGGTAAAACCTTGCGCATGTGTAGTAGAAGTATAACCTGTGAATAAATAATACAATTTTAAACCTTATTTTGGGGCAAAAATCACTAAACTTTCTAAGTGTTTTTTTATCCGATTTGACAGGTGATTCTATACATGCAGTTTTTATTTCCCGGTGACCATTGAAAGTGCAGTTATGGCTCTCTCCCCATTCATCTAGATAGGGGCCTGGTCTTGTTAGTCCAAAATAACTACCAAGATGGCTGCCGGATGCCAGATTTGCCTATAAGGATGCTGTTCAAACTCAACGCATCAGTTTATTCGATAGGCTCATCCTCCGTCAATCATCTAGACCCTTCCCAGCCCCACGTTTCTCAACTGTCTCCTTAAAGGTTGTAGCATGTTATTTCCCACCGCCCTTTTTGGAAATATATATTTTTTTAATCACTGCTTGATTTTACATGAAAAGCAGCTTATCCTTTGATTTGGATGAATGCAGCAGCTGCCATACTCTTCATTTGACTAAAAGCAGGATGTTCAGCCCAGGCGTCTCGTATGTCACTAAGCCTCTGTCAGGAATGGGACTATGACAGGAGATGACACATAAAAGGAAGGCCTCCTCGTGGCTTTCCCAGGACAATGAAACTTGGCCTTGGGGGTGACACTAGTGTGTGTGTGTGTGTGTGTGTGTGTGTGTGTGTGTGTGTGTGTGTGTGTGTGTGTGTGTGTGTGTGGCTGGAGACAGCACATTTGTTTAGTTGTGTCATTTAGAAAATGTTGGTACAACCGTATTTTGGCTCTCTTTAAATCCCCTTAGAGAAAATAAAATTGTCTCGATAATACAGACTAACATATTTGTTCATGATGTATCTTCTTGTAGCCCCCAATAATAAAATGTTGGTGTTATGTGACATATAATTTGTGTTTGGTGAATCAAAGCTCAAAAGGTTATCCGTAAAATCACAGATCACATGACGGCTGGTTGAGCTGGAGAATTTCACAAACAAGCAGTTCCATTTATTGGAGAAGTTAGTCCAGAGCTCTTTTTATTTAACCCTGAAGCCCCACCCCCTCCTTTGCTTTCCATCGGGCCTCAAGCAGAATTAATTTACGATCATGTTTGGGAGATTCCTGTGGCTGATTCAGTTAAGCACCCCTTTAATTGGCTCTTAGGATTTCAAATTGAAACTGATAGGGAATTAATAACAGTTCCTGTTGGCCATCACATTGTTTGCTACCGTGGAAACGCCCTAGAAAGATGCCGTCCTGGGACATGTGCTTTACCACCACCCCCTCTCCATGTGTTTGTTTAGGTAATTTGGTGACACAGCTGCAAGTAAAATGTGAATTACCAATGTCTTCCTCTTAGTCTACACTTAAAGCCGTTGTGTGCAAGATTACGCAATCTCTAGTATTTTAAACCCCCCCATTTTGGGCAGGGTAATTCCATATATAGTGTATACAAACCTAATATGTACAATGAATTTGGGTTTTTAATCCAATTGCAATGAAATCTTTGATTTAATAGCAAATAATTTTGTAAAACTTATATTTATAGGATTGGTTTCTTTCTTTCCTATATAAAAATGGCAGTTTTAGGTACTTTCTATGAATGTACTTACTTCCCCACCTTCAGCACTGTATGTACAATAAGTATTTCAGAACACTTATTTAATGGATAACTTTCTTTAGGACTCACAGTAACAACCTCATGCAATGCAATTTGATTTGGCTTCACTGTGTTTACAGTTCAGAATTGGCTTAACTAGGGCATAGGAAATGGATTCTGTTTAATATGAACATTGAAATGTAGACCGTGTAATCAGTTCTCGTTCACATGTGGGCCAAGATAAGACTGGTTTTATTTGTGTGTAAATCTATCCTGAGAGGCCTCATTCTTGGCTCTGGCTGGTTAAGCCATGCCTCAGAGCTATAGCTGTGCATGTGTGTGTGTGTGTGTGTGTGTGTGTGTGTGTGTGTGTGTGTGTGTGTGTGTGTGTGTGTGTGAGAAAGGGACATAACTGGTCCTTTACTCAGGTCCCCACCCTGTGCCTTAGGAATCATGGGTAATTGAGAGATGATCTGGGCATCGCACACAATGCATGGTCACACTGCCTCAGGAAGTGCACACAAATAATCTCTGTAACAAGGCCTGGATGCATTTTCCTGTCTCATGCTGGAAACAAGAAAATGTAACTCAAGGGGGTACGTAATGCGATTCTTTAACATGACAATGGTTGGAAATCTAACTAATTTACCGCTCAACAAAAGAAGAAAGTATTTGCGGCAGTTACCTATCTGCCAACTTCTAAAACACTTTGAACCCTCGGCCTCGCCAGCATTGTAAATAGCATGCTGTTGATTTCGGAGAAAGTTGGAGTGCACTACAATATGTGTGGGTATTCTCAATCATCCATCCATTTCCATTACTTCAGCTCCGTAGGAGCACAATGTATTATCAAGGAAACTTGATTGCCAGTTGTCAGCTGAGCTACATTTCCTTTAATTAAAGCCTTGGCATGGACACGCATGCATAGAAATGGCTCATTTTAACAGTGCAAGAACGAGGAGTTAATTTGAAAAACCACATAGAAACCATTTGTACACACCAAAACAGCACTTGCCATATGACAAACAACGGTTTCATCTTATGAATAATTCTCAAATCTTAAGCAATCACGATTTAAAGGTGTCGTAAATCCTGTTTAAATGGCCTCATTCATTATACCATGGGATGCTAAAGAAGTGTTATGTCTGGAATTGTCACCGACTCGATCCATGCGTTGCTGGGAGATGTTCCGGGTACAACTGATATATGGAGCGACTGAGTGTATGCTGATGGAACAGTCACTGTGGCCTTGTTAACATTCTGTTGTAAGCCTCAGGCAGCGGTGTCAGATGCTCTCAAAATTTACAGCTCAATTTGGAAACCAAAGATGCAGTGGATAATAGCTGTGGGGTGTCTTTTAATGAAAATACTGATTCGCATTAGCAATAGTGGCTACGAGGAAAATGTTGATTAATAAAGATCTACATGAAAGGTTAGCGACGGTCAGAAGGTGGGGCGTCGCTAGGTTCATTGACTCAACACTAACTTCAGCTACTCCTCTGAGTTTCATTATGAAACTGGGGTAGAGAAGCGTGCCAGCCACTCAGCACTCCAGTGTATGAGGGGCATGGGCTGTCACAGTTTCAAACAAAAACAACAATCATTTTGTAACTCTGGTTTCAACCACAAAGGGCAATTTCCGACCTAAATCGAGGTGTGTACCTTGTCCAAGGTTATTGACAAATAATTTATTGTAATCCATGACCAACTGTCCAATTTATAGATTCATCGTATCTTATTATAGTAATAAAATGCTTTAATTATTCCGATTTGTTCTAAAGATAAAGATAGAAAGAAAAAGCAGGCCAAAATGTCTTTTGATTGTCAAAGATCAAAGATTTTCTTTGAATACAACAACTAATTTAATGGCCAATGCGGAGTTGAAAAACTCAGCAGGTGTGTGTGGGGGAGGGAATTGATGGGTGGGGGGGGGGGGTGTCTGTGTGTGTAGGTGTTTGTATATGCTTGGATGGGTGGGAAAGAGTTTGCTGGTGGGTGGATCCCACAGCCATGCAATCCCCCATCAATGTGTTTGATTAGCTATGGTTTTATGTTCAGATGGTCCATTTAATTAGGTTATGTTCCATCTTAAGAAGCCAGAAGCAATCATAAGGATTATTTACTCTCGTTAATTAAGGTTCATCCCTATAACACAACTAAAGGTTAATGTCCGTAGGATACATTATTATTCAACCACACTCTACTGAGTGTGTAAGGTGAATAAAATAGTCCACAGGTACATGAAAATGATATTTCCAGAATTTAAAAAGTGGATTTTTAATAGACTGACACAGTAAAATGATACAACTTGGATTTTAATTTTTTTTGTTCTGGTTCGGTGCTTAAATCTCTTAAGAGATTTGGAGTTGGTATTGCTCACTACCATTCTTAATCCATCCTTTAACTAACAAGCGACCACTTGCAAATTCTCTATGCAGATGTAAATCACAGGCTGAGGTTTAAAGTGAATTGAAAGGTAGATTTGAAGTGACATTGTTTGATTAATTCTCCTGCTCTCTAAATAACCCTTGATTTTGTCATCAAAGGAAAGCTATTCTCATATTCTTTCTAATAGCGATTTAAAATAAAAAAAATTGCTAACCTGTAGGTAAAATGGTAGTTTAAGTAGAATCTGATTTAATTGACTCTGAAGAAGTACTTAAGCATGTTTGCACTCTGGAAAATCTACATGGCTCAGCGGCAAAGAAATTGGAATATCCAGCTGTCAAGATAATAAATTTGACTATTTCATCACTGTAATCTTTAGACAATCTCCCTTTGTACTTGCCTTCTATGGTGATCCACTAACAGTATAAATCACCGAAATGTTTTGAATGGTTTCACATGGCCTAGAATCGTTTGAATTTAGCAGAAAGTCTCCATTAGGTGTGAAGCTGTTAGGTTCTTTACCTTTATAGATTAAAGATTATGGGTGTTTTAGTGCACTGTAAGGTAGACTTGTAGAACAGCACTTGCTACCTTTATACAATTTGGGCTCTAGTTTCCGGACAGTGCAAGGCCGGCAGTAGCGCTAATGCAGACATAGTGACAATTTCGTTAGGCGCAAGGATTTTCTCTCGCCTAGGTGCGTTTGCTAATTTCCCGGCTCGCCATGACATCAGTTGCGGCAAAATGGGCGTGGGGACGCAGTAGAGGGTGTGTCAGTCAAAATCAGGTGCAGTGCTAGTTTGGTGTCAAATAAAACCAAATATTGCACTGATTTGAGGAGCTGATTTGATTGGCTGTAATTGAAGATACCACCCACCACTCCTACTGATAATTTATTTATTCTAATCCAACCCTTTTGCGGCCTTTGCGGCTCCGTTGCGTCCGATTACTACCACGTCCCGAAATTAGCAAAAAAGTATTGGCCACATTTTAAATCGATTTGCTTTGTGAACTTGCACCATGCGCCTCCGCTTGAGTCTTTACCTGGAAACCAAGGCCCATAATGTCAGCGTATATTTTTTAAATGTTTTAATGTTTTATTAATAAAGCTGCATAGGGTAACCTTTTTTATTGTATATTAAACTATTCATTTATTATTGAATTTATTTTTCCCATGCCGAAATGAAACCAACAGCCAAAAATAGGACCCCTTGGAACTGTTTTTTTCCCACCAGTGTATGGAGTAGGTACACAACTGCTGCTTTCTGCCTCACTGCCATTAAGTTACACCTCAAATTATATCAGCTACTATAGTAGGGAAAACATTAAAGATCAGCTGAAAGTCCAAATAATAAGACAGCTTTCAAAAACAGAGCAGTTATGTCTTGTGACCAGACAGTGCTGCCAATATGCCAAGTTCTGCTGTGCAGCTTTAATACAGGCTGAGACCGAACATTATATTATATAAGTGTGGTCCCTTAAAATCGCAGGCTTGCACAGCTGATAATTCTTGTAAAAGGATCTTACTTTTGTCATTTCTTATTTATGTAATGCCAGAAATATGGTCCCAGGGCTATCCATTTTCTGTAGGTAATTGCAAAACCTGAGAACGGCGAGGATTTATCAGGTTGACCCATCACACAAAGACAATGAACAGCAGACAATATTGGTGTCCGACTGGGAAAATTAAGGGCAGGCACACCCGTTGATCCTCAGAGCACGTTCTAAAAGACGGACTCATGTTACAGTTGTGGGACCCATTACTCTTGCCTGTATCAGCGCTCTGTGTGCAACTGTATCTTTCAAAGGAGCTCTGGATTGTGTGTTCATCTCAGGGATTACGGCATGTCACTGCCGAACTTCTCATTATGTGTCTGGCTTGTTTTGCCCGACCCTGGCTTCAGGTTTCTGACAGTACGGAGCATTATACCAGCCCTATCTGAAATGACAGCATAGCGAGACAAAGTAGTTTCAGCCTGTCTAAGGTAAATACCGCTACAAAATCACCCCTTTGCATAGAGACTTGGTGATAAAATGGACATGCTGAAGTCTCCACTTTTTTAAGAGTTGTATGCCCGGGGCTACAGTTAATGGTTTACTGACTCCACGAAATGCCCCGGGGCTCCAGGTAGTCTCACAATGCCAACCATCTCTCATTAACTCCTATAACTCTTGGGGAGACATAAGTCAGACAGTCACATGCTGGAGTTCTTACAGAGAGAAAATGCACCAGGCCGACAAAACACTTTTGGGTCCAAAAGAATGCCTCGAAAGATTTATTTTTGTTTCTCAAATTTGAGATTTTGCCAACAACTTCTTGAGCAAGGCAGGCATTGCAATTCACAGGACAGTCATTTCCTGTGTGTTTGTTTTTGAATTCTTATTCACTTTACAATTAAAGCGACCGGAATATTGAATTGAAATATTAAACTGCATGTACAATACCTCAAAACCCATTTTAGTGGTTGGACTACTACTCTGGGCTTGCACAGACTCTGCTTGATAGACATCTCTGACTTCTTTATGATTGGTTCTTTTAATTATATGTAGTTTGCTGAAGATTTCTCACAAAGGGCTGTCCAACTACTGTACAACTTGTTAGAGAAAGATAAATATTTCAATGGATACATAAAATTATTATTTTTTTGGATGATTAATTTGACATACTTAAAGTTACTTTCACATTGAACAAGAGCGTGCACAGTGTTTGGGGTTACCACCAAGATCCAGAAAAATTAGATTTTTGCCTCCAGCCGTGGCTGTCCAAATTTTTTAACTAATCAGTGACAAGGTGAAAGGTCATGTCGTTGCGAACATGCTGTCTTCTGTGGAGGAGCAGGAGTTATATAACACAACTTCTCAAACATACAAAGACAACTATAAAAAGATTTGGGAATGGCAAAATGTGTGGTTGCTTGGGACTCTTGGGTAAATAGGCACACATACGAATTTTGTGATGAAGTCAGTCACGTTCGTCAATTGCTGCTTTTTGGTACCTTAAGACTAAAATTTCGATATTTCTGATTGTCCTTTAGTACAATTTATTCCAACTGTATTAATGCAATTATCTATATTGGTCCTTCATTTTTGCTATGCACTTGACAGTATTTTAAGTGTCTTTTTTTATTGTGCATAGAATATGTGTGTGTTTACACAAAATAGATTTATTTTGCTGTGGTATTGTTAGTTATAGATCAGAAAGTGGAACTGGACTTGAGAAAGTGGTTAATGTCCCAATCAGAGGCTTCTTTCAAAATGGTAGCCTCAAGGCACGGTTTATGCTTCCGGGCTACACTTTTAAACCCACAATTATTTCAGTATATTAAAGAAATATAGGATTTTAAGCCGATTTTTCTGTATTGACCCAATTTCAAACAGTGGGAGCCATACCACGAACACAATATAAAATACATATGAAGTCAATGAACAGTACAAAGAAATATGGGCCATTAAAATTCAGTGTCAAATGCTTCTCTGACTTCAAGTCTTCCATTTTGATATGTGCAAAGCATTAGCGCCAGTGCAAGCATTTAGTTGCTGTCAAGAGAAAATGCTGACATCTGCGTTAAAGAAAAAGTTGACAAACCACAGGACCAGATGTTGTCACACTATCCTAAAGCACAAATATTCAATGTAGATGTTGATATGTAACTTCATATAAAACACCATGGCAGCACTTCTGTGTATATGAAACAGGAACCAACTTCAATTTTGCCATATAGAACACGGGAACACTTAAATACTTAAATTCCAATTAGTGCATGTTTATATTTTCTTCAACCACAAATTTAGAACATAAGTGTTGGTTTCAGTGCAGTATCAATATACTACTCATACTAAACAAATGGTTTTTTTTTCGGCCTGAGGGAAATGGAAACTACACAATATTTTTAAACACATGCTTGTGACCGTGCCTAGGGTTTGAATCCCAGCATTTGTGGCACCTCTACACTACAGAGATACAACAATTCTGACCCTGTCTATGGACAACGAACTGAATCAAGGGCTACTCGATGGGGAATAGCAAAAGACCGTGGTTGTACAGTTCAAAAACCTGTTTGTGAGTATTACCCCATGCCATCTATCTACCCCCTAAAGCCACCAAAGATATACAGTCAAATTGCGTGGTCTAATTGGGGTTGGGAACAGGCCTCGCTCACCCCTCCCCTGTTTACCCCCTGCACTTGTGCTTGTTAAGGTTGCAGAAAGATTAGGGAAAACAGCGCATCACAAACTGGTTCCAGGCCTTGGGGCAACAGCAGATGCTCTAAAACTGGATAATCTCCTATCAGTGCGCCGTGTTCATTTAGCTTAAGCGATAGGAGTGTTTTATAAGCAGCTCCTTAGGTTATTATGCTTAGCTTTTCAGACTCAAGATGATAAACTCATTCTGGCACCTGTGTAATTTACTAATGACACATGATTCTAGCCAGTACTGATAACTGTGTGAGAAATCGCTAAGTACTTCTGCGCAGCTGGATCCATACCAACCTCTGACACAGAGCCCCTAGGAACTGTACGGCCATGTTCTAAAAAAACAACTTGTGTAATTAGGTGCACCTATACCCCTGTCTTCTTTGCCTGGCTCGTGGTAAGGGCCTGGGCAGAGGTTGCATTTAATTAATGGACACCGATGAAAGCTCACACCATCTCACGTGTTCCACTCTGATTTCACTGCAAAATATCCTGATGACAGCTGGTGTTGGGGAGGAGTTGACGTGCAGCTAAATAGAATGTTTTGGAGGCATTCGCACCATGTGTAGGTGGGGAAGTGTCTTTGCTTGGTTTGCTAGGTCTTCCGTTTTACAGTTCCTAAATGTTAACATAAAACTCAAAATCTAACCTGTAAGTGGGTGACTTTAGAGAATAGCAGTCGCATAAAGGAATTCGGATGGTCTCAGGCCGAAAAATGCACTGGAAAATGTAGTTTTGCAATTAGCGAGCGCAGGCCCGCCACATTGTCAAATGCCCTCACGCTCTGTCTCTGTGATAATTGTCACAGCCCCCCTCTTTCATTACAATCTGTCAGAGAGTCAACCACATTCATTAGGAATTATTATCTCCTCGCATACTTTAATATTTGCCAGATGGCGCGTTGGTATCAAAAGCTAATAATGATGTAGTAAGGAAATTAAGACTTTATCAAAAGCTACTTAAATCTGGAAAAAAGGGGAAAATACAAATACATGGATGCATTGTTTGATTTCTCGTGAACCCATCTGTGAATGTGTAAAAGGTGAAACCATCTAACCTACAGCCATAATACAAAGTTGATCTTTATTTCTGAAGTTCTGTTTGGAGACAAATCCCTCAATTTATATATCCTATTATATTCTATTTGCAGTGCTTCTATTACTATTGATTAATCTGTTTTTAACAAGAATTCCTTTTTGCAACAGTATCATAAAGTCATGACAAAACTACACTCACTCTAGTAAGAGAAGTTTTTGTGATTGTTGATTTGTTTTTCTAATACCACCACATACCATCATGATATGATGGCAATTTCACCCAGCCCTATATTAGGCATTATGCTAGAAACATGGTAGAAATACTAATGTCCATGAAATATACAAGATCAAATTATACTGGGGGCTCCAGTCTAATTCTTATATATGTACAATTATCAATACCTGACCACCATCTTTACAAAAACTAGAAAAAAAAAACAACAAAAACTGCATTATTCAAGGAATCCAGACATGTTGAGATAATAAAAAAAGAAAGTAACAAGAAAGAAAGAAAACTAATCTAATTAGACAAATCACATAATTGTCAGGAATGGGCTATTAAGATAGTCGATGTTTTTCTCTTGTCTTTAAATAATGCAGCAAATTAAAAGGAATTGTGCCTGGCAGCAGTCTTAAAACATTGATTTAAATGAATCAGGGTCAGGCTTGTCGAAGGCAGATTAGTCTCAATCGTATAACATGTTCACTGCTGGGAAAATGATTCAAACAGTGTCTGCACCAGTGCTCCCACTTCCAGAACCCCACAGCTACTAATGGGGTGCAAAGTTGTTGGGGACATGGTATGACTATATTAAAATCTTACATGAGAAAAAGTGCACCCACAAAGTTGGAAATTTGGTTATTCAGGATTCCAAAATAGTACTGTACTGTATGGGTACCCTTATAGAAAAACCACATGAAGTTAAATTTGTGGATTGTTATTTAAATGGTCTGGGCTTATAACAGGCCTATCATCCATTGGCGCAGAATGTTTTAGATTATAGCAGTGCAGCAAATGGAAGAAAGGTCCTATAGACTTTCCGGTCCTTATGAGTATGTTTTGAACAGTTATGGAAAAGTACAACTGATTGTCTGGTGACGTGAATTTGCCGTCACATTTTTAATTCTATCCTATTCCATTCTGATCATGCCTCTCCAACGTCAGGTAACTATTTCGACAGGATTAATGCCCCACTTCTTGCATCCCCCCCATGGCCCTCCAGTTAACGACCTTGATTTAAATCGCAAGATGGTATGTAGGAACCCGCGTCACTTTCAAACAAGTAAATAGATCCACTTTAAACTGTTTTTGTGGAACCCCGCGCTGCCCAACTTTTAGCCTCGCAGCCATCACTGAGAGTGCGTACTTACAGTGCGTACAAATATTAAGTATAGGTTAAGCATCTTGCTCAAGGATGCTTACAGGGAGTCGACCACCCTAACCGACGTCGATCGGTTGGTTTATATCCCAGCTATAAATCCATTCAACTACAATTGCTACAGTTTATAAAATACACATTATCCCACAGAATTCATATTGCTGCCCCTAAAAAAACTCCTTCAGATTGTGAATAACTTATGCACCTCAGGTGACATATGCGGGCAGTAACTCACAGTTGAATTGTTACGTCGCTAACACTTGCTGCAACCTGCCGCTGACAGCCACACATATGTGACACAGTTCGGTTTCATCTCCAGCCTTCAGACAAAGTGCAGATTACACCTAATAAAGGCTGCAAGGATAACGAAGTGAATAGTGATGAAAATCTCTTAGCTGTGAACAAACATAGACATCTGGATCTGATCTCAATAAGGCCTGAGGAGGCTAAGTAATTGCCAGAGTAACCCAGGTAAACTATTGCAGCTGTGAGATAATTGTGTGGACTGAATGGCTCTGAAAATAACTTTCAGATTTGCAGAAATTGCAGTATCCACCCGAAAGGTGGACGGACCTGTTTTTCTCTCCTTTTTAACGTGGTTTGACATGTTAACAGTCTGGGTAATACAGTTCATAAAGCCTTATTTCATTAGTAACATATAAGAGCAATAACTATATAAAAGTTTACACTTTGACTTTATTTGACTAGCAATACACTTTGGGCCGGATTTACTAAAGGTTTGCTCGAATAAAATCGTGTGCAAACTTGATATCACCCACCTCGGTGACCTCATAGCTGGCTAAAGGGATTGTTGCGCAGAGATGGCTTGCCGTTATCATTGTGAGAAGGGTTTTTTCCCCATTCGTGTCAACATTTTTGACATGACTGAGGAAAACATAATGCACACATTTCGCCTCTCCATCCATGCCATAGTGGAGCATAGTGGAGCTAAGGAATTATTCTGAGCCAGTTACAAGGAGGAGTCATGCAATACCTGCCATGCCCAAACTTCTATAACTCTGCTGCGGTTTTCTGAAGCATTTTTTCAGGTGTGCCGTCCCAAGTACTTAGTGCAATCTTAGGCAAGATGGGCCAGTACATACAATCTCCACGTACTTGGGACGCACTGAATAAAACCATGGCGGAAACCATTAAAACACGCAAACCCCTCATTTAAATGTTGACTCCTCCATGGTGTTTGCACCTGTTGTCATTTATGCAATAATTCTTAGTAGATCACCAATAACACATAAATTAAACGTGCAATGTTTTAGAATACACACGCAATTTAGCACGCTATATTTGGGATGTTAGTAAATCTGGCCCAGGGTGTATACCTATTTGGGTCAAAGCAAAAATGTAGACATGCAGTTTAGTAGATAGTGTACATTCTGAACATTAACCTTATGGGGGGGGGGGGGATTAGCTTCAGACATTCACATGTATGTAGTACGTATTCTCAGTAATTGTATACAATTAGGTCATTTAGCAGACGCTTTTATCCAAAGTGATACAATTACAAATAGGGGTTAGGCATCTTGCTCAAGGTAGGCCAACTCTGAGGGTTGAACCCATGACCTTCCAGGCTAGGAGTCCAACACCTAGACCACTAGACTATCCTGTCTACAATTTTCTCTACATGTGACAGATATAGTGTAATTCATGGGTAGATATCCTGACTGATTGGCTGTTTATAAAGAAGAAGAAAGAAGAAGGTTAGGGCATTTCAAAGGATTTTTTTCTCCTCCAGAGATAGTTTTGAGAGCCAAAACTAATTAGAGTGTTGTTGATTGTTACGGAACCAAACACACACTAAGGCAAACAGACAGCAGGAAAGAAGCCAAGAGAGGCTTTATGAGTTACAGTTGAGGTACAACAAACTGACACTGATTACATACTGTAGAAGTCAGAGGCAGTCAGCAGTCCAAATTATGCAACTATGTTAAGCACCGAAAAACAAAGACATAATTGATGGTTGAATTGAGTACAATGTATGCTAACATCTTAATTATTTGCTTCATCGTGATGTTGAAAGCTTTGGGGGGAATGTATCTAGAGCATATGTGTTCAAGCCTCCTCTACCCATTGCAAAGCTGCTTTTTTTGTCAAGGATTTTGTCCACACAACTATTTTATTTTGGGCTATTAGAGTTTGTTGTACTTTAACATTTGGCCATTCATTACATAGCAGTGCTTCTGTAACTATTTATTGTCAATTGGAAAGAGGTGTTATTCACAGCTTGTTTTAGTTGTTTGTGTGTTTTTGTTTTTGTTTTTGGGGTGTTATTTCATTTAACAAATATATGAATGTTTCTCAGGCACGTAAACGATTCTCCAATTCAATTTTATATTATTCCTTTATTATGATCCTTCTGAGCTATAATTTTTCAGTTTGTATATTAATGATGCGGATCAAATATATTTGTCAAGCATCCATCAGCGCGCCTTTTTTGCTGTTGCAGCTGTTTGGGGACTCTCACAATGTGAGGTTCTGTGATACTGAGATGGAAACACATGGAGTGGCCGGATGTCCTACTAGCCTCATTCTCCCTGCTAGCAGAGCATGTCCCAACTGTTGTCAATTTATCAATGTATCGTGCACTAGTGGGCACAGTTTGAGCCACCATTAGGACAGGTGCACCCATCCATCATAGCCAAGTCACATATTCTACCTTGTCAGGGGAAACTAAATGGGGCTTTTGAAGAAACGTAAACACCTCTCAATGGACAATCAGAGGAACCATCTCAACACTTGAGCTGAAGAGCTAAAGTGCAGACCTGGGACCTCCTGTACCAGTGCTAATGTCTTCTGGGTTGTATGGACACACTAATAACGCACTGTGTGTGTGTGTGTGTGTGTGTGTGGGTGGGGGGGGGGAGATTTTCCAAACTTCTTCCTACAGTTATAGGATATGTTTGCTTTTTTTTTTAGATAGTTCGGGTGAATTTGAATTCTATTCATTTCATAACTTCTTTTGACTGAATATTGTTCCTAATTATGAAACATATTATGAAAAAGCTTACTATATCAATCATGGAATTTCTGTTATATCAGTGACTTGTAATATCAGTATAGGTATTGCAATATTGTAAGATATATGTACAGTAATACCAGTTTAGATATTGAGCTAATAGTTAGCTAATATTTATTTAGATTACTTATTACAACCAGTGAAAATAATAATTATCATGTTAAAGTCACACTGAACTCGAGGCAAATCCAATAAATACCCCCCATGTATAATTTGTTACAACCCTGACACAACTTAAATATCTTTTAGCAATAGCAATGTCATTGCTAGTGATAGCAATGTCAACTTAAGGAATTCAAGAGCTGATGTTCAAGGTGACATGATATTAAACAATTGAGGGTGGCTTCATATTTCCACACAACACTGGCAAAGCATTCTAGCGAACAACGCAATTTATAGTAATACAATAACAAAATACTGTATGCATTTACTGTATAAGACGGCAATGCATGTTTGAAAATTGTATTTGCTTAAGCGCAAGTCTAGGCAATGACAGATTCTTACCCATGGGCTAGATTTGCTTCATTGGTGTTACACTGGTACACATTACAGCCATTGGTAAATTATCTGGGTTTTAATTAAAATGAAGGGGGAAAAAGGAAATAAAAAATTAGGGTATTTGTATGCTGTTAATTAATACATGCTAATCAGCCTCAATATAAAGATTTTTCTCTATCATTCATCTAAATCTCTTCTGCTAAATCTGTACATCTAAATTTGTACCAGTTATGACACATTGGTGGCGAATGAATCTGGAACCTATTTAGCATTAGCTAAACATTCCGCCTCTGTGATTTGATTGGCTGAAGGTGGTCCAATCTTCTGCTAGCACCTGTGTTTTTAAATCGCTGTCAAACGATTGTTGTTCTGCTTAGTTGAAGGTTGACCAATAACCTGCTAATGATTTGATTGACACCTGTTGGCACCGCCTGGCTAACATATGTGAAAGTACATTTGGCCAACCTCCATTCAGCTCCAAACATAGTCATTTTAGCATCTACGGTTGAAGTTGGGAAGAGTTATGCTGCAAATTTCCTGGGGTTATCCACCTCGGTACCTCGGCCACTGACCTCCCTCATAACACTCCCACTAACTGAGGTTCTCTATGACAATCCTTTATCCTCGTTCTCTATCCCTTATTTTTTTTAAATCCTTCTCTTTCCTGCTCTATTAGATCAGCTCTTAGAAAATGAAGCACATTGCTGGTATTTAGGCTTTTAGCAATTATTTTGAGGATTGATTGATATGTAATATGTAAATATGTAATGTATGATGTAAAATGTATAGCTAAGTTAGCCCTGATGACATGCTGCTTTATTATTCTAACAGAATGTTGTTTGCTGACCATAACTGGTGAATGACCTTTTCATCTTTTGACCAATGTACTAATTGTCGCTTTGGATAAATGCTGTAAATGTAAATGTAAAAGGTGAGTAAGCTTCACATAGCCTGCTAAAATAACTAGTCATAAAGGTGCCACTAGTCCCACCCTAAGGTGCAACATAACTGACTTAGGAGAGTCAGGAAGATGTCAATCAAGCAGGATCTGTGCACGCCCACACTGAGAAGAGGTAGTCAAATTACATCTTACAATTTAAGGCACCTATACACAGACAGGTGACTAACCCTGAATAAATGATTATAGAAGCATAAAAAGTGCAGATGCTTCCATACATGTGGGGCATTTTCCTGGTATGGTTTGGGTCCACTTGTCCCCTTAGAGGGGAAGGGTCACTAAAAATCATTAAAGTTATTCTGAGTGTTCACCTTTATCCTATGGATAAACATTTTTTAACCTGGTAGAAGTGGTCCGTCCACAGGGCACGAGGGGTCACTGAATGGTTTGATCAGTATGAAAACAATGTGAATTATATACTATGGCCTTCACAGTCTCCAGATCTCAACCCAATTGAACACCTTTGGGAGATTTTGGACCGGCGTGTTAGGCACGTCTCCACCACCATCATCAAAACACCAAATGAGGGAATATATTTTAGAAGAATGATGTTCCCTCCAGTAGAGTTCCAGATATTCTATGCCAAGGCACACTGAAGCTGTTCTGGCAGCTCGTGTTGGCCCAACACCTCACTGAGAAACGTCATGTTATTTTTTCTTAATATGTGGGCACCTAAAATGCACATAAAAATTATATTTAAATCCACAACCACTTTAATTGTGCTTTGGAGAATATTTTGCACAAAAAAGTATCTCCTAACATTTTATTTTAGGTGCAGCAATCCGCTCTCGACCACTCTCGCTTTTAGAATGTTTTTCGTTGCCTAAAGACCTCACCGCATGTCACTGCCAGGTTATCCATACACCAGTTTACGTAGGACGTAAACACATTAGTGCAAGCCCCCCGAAACCCATAGAGTTTGCATTGCAGTACCTGCAGTTAGAATTTTTTTGCCTTAACATGAAAGTCTATCAGAGCGATCTGGGCGATTTTCAGCTACACTGAAATCGCCCAAAAGAGGCGGTACTCCACGGAAAACACTCCGTGGGCCAGACGTGACTACGGCACTACGTGATGAGAGTACACATCTGGGGACATTTTTTTTAAAATGGGGCTTAAACAGAGCGCCGAAATCGGGCTCTGACTTGCTGATTGGTTTTTCTGCCTTTTCCGACAGAACCCGGGGCTCATCCCTCATTGCACTTAATTAAATCCGTGCACTTTTAATGTCTGAAGGGGAACACAAAAGATATAGATTTATGAAGTAATAATACCGTAAATATAATCTATTTGTTTAGTAGGTTCAAAATGAATAATATAAAAACAGTGTTTGATGCACAAAATTTACCTTGGCCATGTCACTGCTACGAACCAAGCTTTCGTCAAATTTGCCAGTGGGACTGTACATGAGCACCGCTGTATCTTCCTGTTTGAATCACTGCCCCTGTTTGAACTCTGCCTTCACAAGGTGTTGGTTTAGAAGTCTCGAACCACTCCACCCACATTTAAGCCAAATTGACTCACAGATGTCCCCAGACGTATTATACGACATTACTGTAAGTCTGGCCCCATGCAACACATACACAAAGCAGAAACCGTATGTAGCCTAACTAGAAAACTAGAAAACAAATTCAAAACAGCCAACAACACACCCCCATGGTGACGTGCGTCAGCATCGCCACTCACACACATTAAATTCTCCTTCTGACTCACTGTGTTCCTTGGTACATCTTGAGCGAGCGTTTCTGAGCCTTGAATCTCGACATCAAAACATTAATTCATGCTTGAACTTGTGAGCAAGTTCCTTTTTAAAGCATATGAGCATTGCGTGTTTGGAGAAAGCATTACGTGGAACCTGACTGGAAAGATAGCTGGCAGAGTGACAAATCAAATATCCATCACAAAGTTATAAGAAAAACACACTCTAATGCAGGCTAATAAGTAGTCACACACACAACTAGCCTCGACAAATATCCTGCTTCATTTAAACCAGCACCCCTTTTTTCAACCCCCCTCGCCCCAAGCCAGCCAGCCCAGCTAAGAAAAAGGACAGACGTCCTGCTTCACTTTAAACCTGGGAGTAAATAAGTGTGACTAACCACTGTTGGTTGACACCAGGCCCAAGCCTCATGTCGCAGACCTACCCACTATCAAGAAAAAGCACCCTGTTTCACTATTATAACATCATTGTTTATTAAGATTAGATTACTTTTCTCGCCATTTCTTATTTTATTGGAAAATGACAACATAGAGTAATATAACAAATGGCTTGAACATTATTCAGGGGTACATTTTAGAACCGGCTAGAACCCCCCTGAATAGGCTTGGTGATGCCACTGCCTTAAGTTGAGAACAGCTCAAATCTGATCTTGACCACTGGCATACATCCCCTGTGAGTGGGGCATATGATAAAAAGGAAATACTTGAATGATTTTGAACATACATCTCTGTCGGACTTTGCAAATGCAGAAGGAATTTGAAGTGGAAGCATCAAATGAAATGGGGCCACATGTGTTGTCTTGAAAGGATTCCATAGTACTGGGCAGTATGAGAAGGAAATACATTTCACAAACGTCGAGAGCACTTGTGTTGATTAGGTGAAAAGCTTACTTGAGGTCAGTGGAAGCCATTTTACCATGCTCAATGTCTGGCACTGTCTGGAAGTTATTGCATGGCTTAACTCAGTTGTTCTGTTCATTTTGTTTATTAATTGATTATTGTTTTTTTCCATTGCAGCAGTTGGGGGTTTTGTTATTTATGTTAAAAAAAAAACTTACCGTTGGAATTGAAACCAGCTTTTATTTTGTTTTGGAACTTAAGAGAGCACTTGCCCCTGCCACACCTGAGTGCTGAGTGTCTCACACTCCTCTCTACTCCTCTTCCTGCAAAGCTCCTAGGCTCACACTATTCTCTACCCCTTCACCTACAGCCATGTTGTGTTTCAAATAGTGACATAAACAGCACTATAACACAGTCGAGGTGTGCGCTTAATAACAACATTATTGTCGTTATAATTATTATTACAAATAAAACAAACTGGAATAGAGTCTATACTCTGTCTATTCCATAAAAGAAAGTACATGAAAGCACAATCACACTTTTAATCCAGATCTTCTAATTTACATAAATTGCTATGAAGTGAATTCCATTCAATGTGAAAGTAATTACTATCTATTATATTCAAAGAAAATGTAGTAAACCTCTGGCCATACTAATCAAATCTTTTATTCCAAATGGGGACTCTAGTTGGGTCTCTGTTTCCTTTCATATTTGATGCTTATTATCTAATTTTCTTTTGAAGCCCTTGATTATTCCCTCTCTGAAAATGGACAATAATTACTGCCCCACTGCTTACAAAGGTCTGTAGAATAGAATAATAAGAGAAGTCTTTTTCAGTGGACGATCAACAAAGGAGTAAATTAATCATTATTTTGCTATTACATTTTCTTGTCTTGTCCGTGAGACATACTTCTCGCGCAATTAAAATGTGTTCCCGCCGTCCCAATTACAATGAAACTTTACATGGTGATTCTGAAAAATAATGTGAACAACAAGCATAAAACATAATTTAAAACACACAGAGTGCCTTCAACACACACACAAATACACACACACACAAGCCTCAGAAAGTCTTTGATGTGAATCAGCACGTGAAAGACGGGTCCACTTGGCCTGGGGTGGCGCTCTTTAATCGTGTGTTTCATGCCAGGTGTGTGAAGGGTGAAGAGCCTTCATGATTTGTCATTCACTGTTTTTCTTCTTTCCATTATTGCATGAGGAAAGGTTCCCTCATCCAATAATGGTTGACATTACGTTACAGGTAGTGTCCCTTTAAAGGTAATCAAAGATAATAAAAAAAATAGACTACTGTACATAAATTTAATGAAAGTAAATCTCATTATTTCACAACCCCCCCCCCCCCCACACACACACACACACACACACACACACACACCTCAGTTTGGAGAGGAGTGTGAAGCAATTGGCTCTGTGGAAATATCCTGTTCAGCACGCTATGGAGGTCCTGGGATAAGTAGAAAAGCCAAGACAGTTGTTGCTGTAATACACTGGTAAATCCTGAGATTGCAATGTGCGATCACCATCAGGTGGATGACACTGAAAGGCCGTTTTGTTGAAAGGTAAAGTCCTGAGAGGTGTGCCTCTAACTAAAAGCGGTTATCTAAACTGAACTTTTCTTCAAGACATGTTTCATTACATGATATTATGTTTGTTAAGAAATATGACCTTGCAGTTGGGTAAGGAATTAGATTTTTACTTGCAACCGAATCGCAAGTACATATTTGGTTTTCACAATGGCCGTTTTCACAATGATTACACTGCTATGAAAATACAAAATATTCGGACATGATTTTTACCCACCACAACCTTTGACGCTTCTCTGTACTGTTCGGAAAACACAATGACAGAAGGGATTTGAGAATATGTTCCTCCAACACTTGCAGGAAGCAGGTACATATCAGACCAGGGTAAAGTTAGTTTTATATTGAGTGTAGGATATTCAGTTTGGTTGCTTTTATGAATTCAGCTTCCAATATAAAACTAACTTAACCCTGGAAAGCATCAGCGGGACAGTTGAATTTTGATGTGATGACCTGCCCTAATCATCAGAGCCTACTGGGCAAATGCTCAGCCACACGTATAGTGCCGAGTGCTGTGACACAAAACTATCCCTTTCATTATGAGCCAAAATAGGTCACTTAGCAGAGGCTTTTATCCAAAGCAACTCACAGTGAGTACAATCACAAGTACTAAGTAGCAGGTACTGAAGGGGTCAGGCATCTTGCTCAAGGATGCTTACAGGTACAGTAGCCCAAGTTAGTGGGATCGAACCCCTGCTTCTCCTGCCCCAGTATATCCTGTTGTATATACCGTATGTCATGGCATCTGTTTTTGTACGCACCAGAAAGGGATTTCTATTGGACTGCCAGAAAAAAGCCAAAATAGAAGCGGCGCTTAGTAACGTTTTTGACAGATTTCAACCGAATGAATTTTTGCCAATGGTGTTTGTATTTTTGTGAGAATAATTCTGACGACAAAAACCCGTCCCATGGGGGGGGAAAGGACTTTAGCGCCCCCCCCAAAAACAGCACTCTTTCCATAAATAGTTTTTATTGTGCCTATATGTGTAGACATTCCCAACATAATAGGGTCTTTCTTAATACGATATGGAGATAGAATTGGAAGACAAATAGGATTTAAGGGAACGTATTACCACTTGTCCCTCTCTGGATACAAAGGGCTGCCCTCGGCGCTATCACAAAGAAAACAGCTTAGCGGTAGTACATTTGTTTTCCATTCAGCTGGAGAAGCACTTTGTCTCTCCAATCGTTACCTGTCTGCGAATCAGCTGCTCCATTAAGGCTGGCCTAAAGAGGGAGGTGCTGTCTAGGGCTAAATTGCAATTAGTCGTCCTGCGAGTGAGGCTGGCACCAGTTAACTTTGGATATTGGAGTGTAAGGGGCCCAGTAATCAGGCTTTGGTCATGTAGAACAATGCATAAAATTAAATTGACATTAATGAATAATTGTGTAATGAAAATGGAGGAGGAGAGTTAATTGCATGTTACAGTGAGTGCAATGCCCAGATAACCTTGCGTCTAATGCTATTCTTAGTCTGACTGCCGAGCCTCTCACCGCGGCGCCTCTCGGCGGGAAGTCATTAAAGCTGGGGAGTAGATAATGCTGGTGCGCTGAGACCCAAAGTGCCCACAATCTCGCAGAGACTTTCTTTCACTTTCACTGGAGTGGGCAATGTTGAAGTCATTTGTACACAGTCTGAATGAAATTAAAGGTCACCAATGCTAAGCGTCCGTGGCTGGACGGGCTTTTAGAGCGCGGCCCACTCACCTACAGGGGCTGTCAGGGGGGGGGGGGGAATACACGCCTCGGGCTGTCTAAGGACCAGGAAAAGATATTTAAACCAGACAAAGGACCTCGCGGTTTGACTGACAGCTGCTTAGACTAATTTGTGAATGTATCTCATATCTAACCCCATCTACCCTGCAAAATCTGTTCACAGCGTTACCTGTCAAAATCGAATACGCTGCTGATATGGTTCATTTAGCATTACCTATTCTTATTATCAGGTTATTTTCATTCTAATATTCCTACCCTACAGTAACTCATGACATTTTATTTGACTCAAAATGCTAGATGTACTTGGTCCATCGCTGCGTCTAGCAAGGATGGCAGGACAGTCTAGTGAATTTGTTGATTGCTGACAAATGCCTGCCTGTAAGAATCCTTATGCAACATATCTAACAACTTCCTGGTTTTAAATACTTAGTGTAAGTGTCTAGTATCTTATTTTGGAATTGTATTCGATAACAAAATCGTGTTAGCTAGCACCTTGTGGGTTAAAGCACTATTTTTTTTACATACATATACAGTACATATCTGGATTCTGAAATGTAAATGATCCTCTAAGGCCACACAAGTGTTTTGAGTTAATTTAGCGGGTTGGACCTCTCATCTTGAAGGGGGCGGAGCTATGTTGCACATCTTCTGATGTGAGCACTACATATGCGGAAGAAGGTGTGAGTTGTCCCCAGGCACAGCAAAACTGAGGAGGGGAGTCCATGAGATGTCAATCAAGCAGGGTTTGTATCGACCCAGCCAGAGGTCAAAAAGGTCTGATCAGTCACAATAACTCAAAACACCTGTCTGGGTTTACAGGGGCTTTAAGCAACATGTTAACGAATGCAAAAAATGTGTAGTTTGATGCAAAGTTTTATAGATATTTTAACTGCTTACACAAATGCTGGCAGACTTTTTTTTACATGGCCGCAAACTTATAGGCCTGATTTACGAAAACATGACTAAATGGTCTAAGCGATTGTTAATGGCATATCACTCGTGGCCAAGATGTCAGGTTACAGTTATTTTATAGCCAGCGTACTAAACCTAAATAATATGCCTACCTAATAGTTAAGTATTTCTATTTCTATTCCTATTTCTTTGGCCTGCTAATTTAAATATACTGTTTACCATATATTTTACTTGCCATAGTAGTCACTAAAATGTTAACACACGTGCATTTACAAGGAAAAGTTCTGTGCAAGGGTAATATTGTTTCTGACTCTTACATTCAAGAATACAAAGGCATAAAGACATATATGGATTAATAGGTTTAAAACAAGAAAAGAGCTAGAGCAACTAAGTGGCCTGATCCATTTACCTGACAACTTGGCTCGTGTTAAGACTGGGAAGGACTGGCCTCTAACAAATCACCAGCATGGTTGTGTGTTTTACATGATTAAGTGATCAAGGGAGCATTAAATCAACCTTACCTCGCTTTGCTAACATTGCTTGCAGCAAAAGCTCTTTCCCCCTTATCTTTGCATGCTGAAAGCAATTTCTAAACACAATGAAACAGGCCACAAAAACACAAGCGTGACTACTGCTATACTGGCATTTATTCATTTGCAGTTTATTTGAATCAAGCCTGAGTTCGCTGTCTCTTTGGTTACGCCAAGAAGCCTTAACATTTAATAACTTGTAATACTGTATATTTGTATACGACATAAAGAAGCAATGCTGAGTGTTGTATTATTCTTTCCTGGCTACTGTAGTCAACAGTACAACCATACTAAGGAATTCCGTTCTATATTTTTAAAAAAATAAGAAATTTAGGACATTTACGTTGTTTGATTGATGCTACTTATACCAATTTACCCAGAAGCCAGGTGGTTGTTAAAGCAGTAGCTTTACACAATTGTGTGTGTAAATTTGTCCAATTGTATTGTAACAATGTGTATCTTATAAGGCGAGAGTATGTGCGAGCCGGAAGGAAACACAGACAAGTGTGGAAGAGTAATACACAGCATACTCACAAACAGAAACAAGAACACGTAAGCAATGACCGTCGACGCCTAATGCTGTCGGTGAAACTTAAATAGCCATCCTACACAGGTGCGCAGCCGGGAGGGGAGGTACAGAGCATGCATGGGCCCGTGCATGCTAATCATAACACGTATGTCACAGATATGTCTTATTTTCTCTTATTACTTACTTAGCTACTGCACTAACCACACCATGCTAAATTCCTTGTATGCGCAAACTGACTTGGCAATAAATCTGATTCTGATACTTTTAAAGGTACACTCCTGATGACGATATAGCACACCCATAACCCCAAATTTCCACCCCAGCTCTCTGATTTCAACCAAAAGAGGAACTCCTCGAGTCCACAAATTGTGCAATGTATCTTTAAACCGAATGGTGGTGTCAACTGAGGGATACGTTTGCTTTTTGTAATACGAGACTTTACACACAGCTTGGTTTCATGTCATCCTGAGGTACCCTTATTTTGAAGACAGCCAGTGGGAGAGCTGAGCCCCCTGAACAAAGTTGGCATGAGGGAACATACGAATGAATTAGTTGGTGGATCCTCACATTTTCTCATTAGCTGTGATTGCTGTTAAAACCCCAGGCTCATTTTTGGCCATTAGGCAGATAATGAATCATGCCTGGATTTGCTTACACCTGCACAGACAATAGCATGCAGGTAGAGGATTTTTTTCCCCTTTCAAGCTGTGGTTCATTTACAGACAATAAGCAAAGCTCTCTTTTTGTTGACTGTAAAAAAAGAGAGAGACTCAATGGCCCATTTTTGGTAATAGAAGATTATTTGTGATATGAGTGGCTTCTTTAGTTCTGCTGAATGAGGTGTCCATTAACCTTTGTCTAATTCATCTGTGAGATGGCGAGGATTCATTCTCTCCCTAGAATCTGGTTTAAGTTGTAGCACACTCTTAAGTTAAATTAACAATCTTAAATTACGGTAGGATCTATTATAGATCTCTTCTGTTCTGTATAGATGTTCTACCTGTAAATACTGGTAAAATCATGTAATACAGTATTTTATCCAGTATGGAAGCTACATCAAAGGGGCCAACAAGTGGTCTTTAGATTGACTGCCTGCTGTTCACCGCGTTGTTTTAATAGGACTCACTCAGCGGGCAGTGATGACACCATTTGTGTTGCTCACCCCTTCTTCTAGACCCCCTAAGGTGCTCTCGATTTCTCTCTTGCATCTACTAAAGCTAAATGAAGAAAATGGTGTTTCCTTGACCCTAGAGGGCTGCATCTTGATTATATACAGTATAGCACGTATGTCACAAGGCAAGTAAGAGGATTTTGTATTATAATATATTGTATTTAACGTACAGTATATTTTGACTATTCCCTCCCTATTCACCTATAGGCCCCAATGTGACGGCTGAAAAGGAAAGGCACAGAGGCAGTGTTTCAAGTATAACTCAAATTAGGGGCAGGATAGTCTAGTGGTCTAGTTGCCCCAGTGGTCTAGAGCCCCAGAGTTGGCCTACCTGTAAGCATCCTTGAGCAAGATGCCTAACCCCTATCTGCTCCATGTAATAGCACCATGTTATTATAAGTCGCTTTGGATAAAAGCCTCTGCTAAATGACCTAATTGTAAATGAAAGATGCTCGACTGCGTTATAGTGCCCCCATAACCTCAAGCTAAGTGTTTGTATTTTGAAACACAGCTGTCCACAAAAGTGTGTGCAGCTCAAAGGGGAGTAGCAGAAATTGGTGTGAGCCAATTGTGCGGGAGAGAGCATGAGCCACTTAGCACAAAGGTGTTGGAGAGGGAACTAAAACCACGTTTTTGTAAAGCTATTTTTCTGCGAATTCTGGACACAAATCAAGGAGTGTACCTTTAAGTGGGGATTCTAGACGATTATACACAAGTAGAATTAAAAGCATAGGGAGAAGGTAGAAACATGATAAATGAACGAGTAGAGAGATGTTTTGAAGACTCCCCAAACAGCCTGCAGGTCCCAAGGTTTATTGCATACGTTTAATTACCTACAGCCCAATTTTCAAATGTCTAAACCTAATCTCACGTGAATAAATGGATAACCCCAAACTTATCAAGTTCACTTGTCACTGTCAGTTTATGATCTCTGCCTATACAATATTAATGGGAAAAAGTCTGTGCCTGGAGTATTTGGCTGCCTGTTTGAGAGTTTGTACAGTTTTGCACATCAACGACACTCGAGGCAAGTGCTGCCTTACCTGTCTAAAAGGGAGCAATGAATAATTTGATCACATTTTTCATTTCACTCGAGTGCTGAACAAACAGGAATCTGTGATTAACAGTTTTAATTAGGATTCTAACTTGACAAATTCTTGCAGCCTCGCTACGCACCTTAGATAAATAAATCATTGGCATGGGTTCATCAAGCTGCCTTTCTAAGTGAATGTGCGCTCCTGGCTGGAGATTGCTTTGGGATTCAACATACTGTGAGTCATCCAGCAGAGTATGTTTCCATCCTCTCCTTCTCACTAAATATAGGCTGTATTTGACCTAATAACACCTCTTGTCCACTTAAAGGTACACTCCCTGGTTGTGTTTTAGCACAACCAGGGATTTAAATTTAATCCAAGCTCACTGTTTATGTTGAAACTGTGTTTAAAATCAAAAGCTAATTTGCTACTTTCAACCACAATAAAACACAATTTTTTTTTAAATATGTGTTTCCTTTCTCCTGGCTAGATAACACTTTGAATTACACATAAAACGTTCTGAATTGCTTGGGGAGTGTTTGAAATGGGGCCGTTGGATGATCTCAGTTTGAACACCTAGTTCTCGCTGTCATTGATTCATTTGTTAAAGATAAATCTATTAATGGGTTGGTCTTTAGGTTATCGGATTGGCTTCCCCTCATCAGGATGTATCAGAAAGACTAATGTGCCCACCCCATATTAACCAATGTGTCTGTCCCTGGGGAAACAAGACTGGACTTGTGCGGCTAGTGCTCAAATCCTCACTGACAAATCTCATAACTTTTGCTTTGCATCCATATATTGTCTCTGCAAATTCACCCCCACAGAAACTGATTCAGTTGTGGAGCATTAGATTTAAATCTTGATGATATGCATCATAAGTATTGTAATTATAGATCCTCTGCCTCGCCTCCATTATTAATTGTCCAAAGCGTAATGATTTATTGTGGTCCTACAGAATGGTTATTAATTTTCTGCTTGATTATACCTGTGGGCGGCAACAGCACTGTTCAGAACTGAAGCGTCTGCTAAATGAAAAAGTATTCTTCACATGAAAAGATGTCCTTGGAGAAACAACAACTCATTTTTACATTAATCAAGCATATGTAAAAGTGCTGTTGATTAAGGGCATTGTGGGGTGCATTCAGTGGGGAAATTTGAAATGAACATTATTTGCATCGCTGTTTATTAATATGATCTACTTTGTTCAGACTGTGAACATAACAAAACAAAACAAAAAGTATTCTGATGCGCACGTAGTCCTGACAAACTCATGTTTTGCCAGAGGAAGTCTAATATGACCGAGGACCACTGCAGCTAAGCTCCAACAAAATATACCTCTGCTGCGGCACTGTGGGTTTATCTACATTCTAAAGGAACACCAGAGTGATAGGAGTCTGTGTACACTACAAGCTGCCTTCTGCCAGGCAGGTCTGGCTCTGCCTGAGCTGCATACGAGAGGCCAAGTTCAAACCTCACCTCAAGAAACGCTCTGATCTCAAGGCTCAGTGGAATGCACAGGTGCAGACACTCCAAAGCTGACACTCCAAAGTTGACAGTCGATGCTGCGAACACTTGATCATTTTGATACATTACGTTGCCAAGGCCTATAGCAAGTTCCTCTAGGCTTATGCTGCGGCCTTATGAAACACCAGAAAGCAATGAGTCAATGAGTCAGTGGTTTCTTTAGTATGCTGGCCCAGTAAAGCCTAGTAAATGTACACCCTGTGTGTTACATTCCTGATTTGTTTAATGACACAAGACTCATAAGCAAGGCATCGGTGTCTAGTTGCATATTAATCCATTTCTTTACAGATTAATCAGCTGCAGCTGCACTGCAAGTCCTGACACTTTGCTACTCAGACAATTTTGTGAATGAAAGTGAATGAAAGTGTGCAAGGCTGTAAAGGAGCTGTCAATGGGGGAGAGGTAGAGAGGCGTGCCGATACTATTGTGCGCTTCAAACCAAAACAACAACGGTTTTGTCACATCGTTTTCAACCACAAGGGGGAATTCCCAACACAGATCGCGTAATGTCCCTTGAAGCTTGATGAGGCTCATCTGCATGTGTTAACTGCATTGATTTGTCCCTTGTTCTTCAAGCCGTTTCTCTGTCATAGATATTTCCACGATCACTGGGAATCTCTTTAAAGTGCTCATTTTGCTTCTTGATTGATCACAAGAGATACCAGTGTCCCCAAGACAAAGCCTCCTAAGAGTTTCATTAACTAAATTGAATTAAAGTTATTTTCTTAAGAGAGGTTACAGCTCAATGGCGGATCTGTTTAGAATCGTACAGTCAACCTTTATAGTTTTGTGCACTTTTGTCTTTTTTTCCGGGAGGGGTCCTGTTCCCCCCGAGGGACCCTCTCCTGCCGCTAAAAAAAGAGAGGCAGATTAATTAACAGGCCTCTGCCGCCAATGAAGACAGGTGGCAATAATCCTGATAAGAGACAGATCTGAAGCCTCTCATACAAAACCAATTTCAACCGCACTCCATTTTTCAAAAGCTCATCGGCATGAGGAACGAGAGTGTTGAACCCGCCTGGCTGCAGAATTTGTTTCTCTCTGATTGCCTTGTCAGGATATCTTATCCCATGGCAGATGACCAAGAGCCCTGCCCTTCTCAGACAAACTCTATCTTTTATTTTCTCATGTAGTTGTTGCTGTTTTTTTTTCAATCTTTCTCTCTCAAACTTGCTAACAAACTCTCTTTTTCACACAATGAATAGCAAAGCATTGCCATTTCCACTTACAGAGTTTACAGTAGGTAGTGGTTTAGATATACAATTCATATAATTTCTGCGTTGAGTGCCGAGATTGTTTCGGATGGTTTAGAGGAGGAGTTTAATGTAGCCTATGCATTATGTCTTATGTGTGTTAACTTATACCTCTGTGTGGATTGGTATATAAGTTCCTGTCTCAGTCGAACATGGAAAGAAAGCCGGATATGGAAAGATTTGTTGGGGAACTTGCTGCATAGTTATTAGGCCTAAGGATGATCTCAGGCTCAAAGATAATCTCAGATAACAGAATCAACACCACTTGGAAAGAATATAATACAAGTAACTAGAACATTTAATATATTTTTAAACTTAATCTAACCCTAGAAATCTTGTGTGAATATTTATTAATTGTAATTAAGGCAGCTTGCTTTCTCACAGCATAATATATGGACTGAAAACACTGGCAAAAGGAGTGATATAAGGTAAATACAAATCATGCAAGAAATTAGAGATACAATTAGTGGAAGATTAAAATAATGCAAACACAGTACACTATAAGAGCATTTTAGTACTATATTTGTAATATATATTAGTATAGTATAACACTATTTCTATAGTATTGAATATCATTAAATAGGATTGTAATCATAAATTAGTAATGCTATAGGAGTAGTAACAGGAAGTCAAAGTATTCAAAGTAAGACTTCTAAGTTATTTCTGGCCTAGCTAACACGGCAGCAAATTACAGTATAGTGCCGTTATCTGCCGGCAATTGAAACCAACTGGCCAAATCGGCTGTATATCAAAGTTATGCATGCATGGCCCTCGTTCCGTTCCTTTGGCCAGGCCTACTAAACCCCCGCCTTTCCTTGAGGTCGATGATAGGATCTGCCGTGGTCTGTCCAAACACCAGCCCCTTAGGGACATTAATGCCCTAGCAGTCCTAGAAGCGATTGAAATGAGAGAGAGAAGGAGTAATCTTACTGAGCATAAAAATTAGGGAGTGCGAGCCACACCACTCTTTCTGAGTAGATTTTTCCTCTTCCAAGTGAAAGTATTATGTTGGACAATGTGGGACAAATTAATATCCCAGAGATTAATGCACAAGGTAAATATTTTTTAGTCTGAGCACTTATCTTGTTTTAAAAGCTCAAACGCAGCCCCCCCATCCCCCCAACACACACACACATTCCCTTCAACCCCCTCCCTAGTGTGTGTGTGTGTGTGTGTGTATGAGGAGTCTAATGAGCAAAGAGATTCCAAGCAGGCTGATGGTTCCCATCAATCACCTTTCTACTTTCGAAGTGTGATACGGGCCGTGGGAGGTTTTGGGGAGCGCTTGTTGGGGGTTGGAGAGGAAGAATCAGACTTTTAATCTTAGTAAGGTTATAGACTTTCTAGTTTGGCCCCTTACTAAATAGAACTTCCTCCTTGTTTTGTTTTAGAGTTTTAGTTTTTTTAGATGTTTTGTCGTTTTATTTGTTGGTTTCTTTGCTTTTTGAGCGGCAGGTGTTTGAAGCCCATGCCACAAAGCTATAGCCCATTCCAGCCGCAGTCTGTCAAAACACGAAGGCAAAAATCTGGGAAATTTTATTTGGGTTAACTGTCCGCTCATTAATAATGATTGTGTTTGGATAAATAGTGGCCTACTTTCTGAATATGTGCGTCTAAATATTCCCAATAGGTTTCTTCCCCGTGTGTTGACTGATTGGTGTGGGACTTAAAGGTCACAGTCATAAAACATAAGCATGTAATTAAAACACTGCTGTCTGTGGGTTTTAAGCAGTGCTTAATGTATTGCACATTGTGTTGCTGAGTTTTAGGCTACTTGGTACAATTGTTTGGTTTTATTTAGGCCATACTTGTGCAGTTTTAGTGACTTTTATCAGAATTTAGTTTATATTTATGTAATATATTTATAATCTGTGTACTGCATTATAGCGCCCCCACAAACACTTGTTTCAGACTCAGCTCGCTGTTGATGTTTGAAAAGAACTATCCACAAATAAGTGGGTGGTTGTAGGGGGAGAGTGAGAGAATAGTGTGAGGGTATGAGAGCTGTAGGGGGAGGAGCAGAGAGAAGTGCCAGCCACACTCAGGGGTCTGCGCTCTCAGTTTAAAACCAACATTTGTGTTACACTGCTTTGAACTGCACAAGCAATTCTGGACACTAACCAAAGAGTGTCCCTTATATAAATGGACAATAGTCCATTTATAGGGTTCTTTATTTTATCTGTCTTCTTTATCTGCCTGAGATACTGGTGTACAGAATTTTGAGGTGCTTTTAACATGAATAAAACTCACTCGGCCTTGAAATATGTCTAAAAGCAGAGGCCACGCCGATAAGATGTTGCGCTAACAGCTTAAATTAAATGTATTTTTTCAGGATTGTCACTAAAATGTGTGCTACAGCTTTTAGCTAAGCAAACCCAAGGATTGACCAGCACTTCAGATTCTTTTCTAATAGCGACAGTTGTCTATTTTCATTCCACAACGACAAAAGAAAGCCTTCACTGTATCGCACATTATCTCTCAAAGGCCGTTACCTTGGGAGAAGAGTCTATTCATATTTCCACCGAGATTGAAAACATGTGTTTTGGTTAAAGGAGACATTTATCTGATCATTTTTTCTTTCTACTGTGACAGAAGACAAAATAAGCTCACAAACATGATTTTTCTTTCCAGTTTTTCATGGCACAGATATTGTTGGAGAGAAGTGACTGATACGTTTTTTCAATACCACAACACAAAATCACAAAACTGTAAATGTAAATTCTAAACAGTTTACATGAGGTATATTGGTCTAATGTTATGGTAAAACCCCTTATACAGGTAAGGTTGTTTAAGGGTTAAGTTGGGCCAGCACAAATAAATACAGAATCATTCATCACACACTGGTGAACACTGAAAGATACAGTATCACAACTCTGTGTGGTGGTTCACACCAGAATGATCATATTGGACAGGAATTAATCTTCATAAAAACAGTCAAGAGCGCTCTCATTTTACATTCTCAAAAGTGGCTGGAAAGTTGTACAAGGTCAGAATTTGACAAAAAACCTCTATGTGTTTATACAATCAGTAAGTAATCAAAGACTTCACAAGAGTTAGGTTTGGTTTTCACTTGGCTTAACAGCTGTTCCGCTTTGAGATGAGGAAATCACCTGAATAACATAATCCCTGTTGAGTGGATACTGTTTTCCCCCTGTAAATGAATCAGAGACTAAAGTATATGGAGGCAAAAGTTCACTCATGACATGGCTTAGTTGTGTAGGAGCAGGTCTGGATAGAAAGGGCCGAGTAATGAAGATGGATCCATTCTGTTATCAGACAGCCACTTACTGGGGCCTGATGTAACCTTAAACATTGCGGATAGCTCGGTTCCACAAAGAATCTAATTAATGAATAGTGGCCTTGAAGAAGAACAAGGCATTTGCAGATGAATTCCAGGCACTAATCAAACACGGTTTAAGTGTTTAGCCTGTCTCCAGTGAACGTCAATATTTGGGGATTTTGGGTAAAAATGCATGCTTAAAGATACAGTACAATCCTACAGTAGAAAGGATTGTAGAAAGGAAGGCGTGCCAGCCGCTAAGCAGAGAGGAGATGCACCTAATCTTAGATTTTCAAACCAAAACAATGTTCATATAATGTTTACAGTATATATAACCACAAGAGCAACTCTGGATTGTGGAGTGTCCTTTTAAATAACAATATTCTGCATCAGTTAGGTAAGGGAAAAAATCCCCTTATCGCATTGTAATATTATAATATAGTATCGCGTACAAAATATAAAACTATCTTGAGATTAATGCAAAAGGAAATGCAGGTGCATGTGTCTGCTTATTCTAACAAAGCTTCTTTCCTTATTATTGACCCCCTCACACTACAGTGTAGTCAGGACCTCGCTTTCTCTCTCCATATATTTCTTTGAATGTTTTGACATTGAACGTCATTGCTTCACATCCAGTCCCAGCAAAGCTGTACTGAATGTGTTTCCTCTAGTCTTGGATGTGAGCCATAATTTCGTCCTTCCGACCGTTTGTGTCGAGCGAAGTCACGAGGAGTTGTATTTTTATGTTCCTCTCTCCCAGTACCAGCTCCAGAGGAGTTCCCCGTGGCGTGCGGTGTGCTGCCAGTGGCAGGCCTGGGTAGTGCTCATCGCCGCCTCGCTGTTAATAGGACTGGTGCCCTATGCCGCGTACAGCCTCACGACCGCCTTTGACAACCCTCCTGCATCCGTCACCTTTAAAGTGGCAGCCGCCTGTTTTGGGATTCTGACAGAAATGCTGTTGATCAAGTGAGTAATATTATTCCTAATGGCATTAATACTAGAAACACTAGAAAGACCAGCCGCGATCACCAAACAGCATTTTTACATGTACATACAGACCTCCAAAGAGCAGTGGGTTTTACCCTTTACAGTCATGACCTAAAGTAAGTCATGACCTTTAATCATTGTTAACATCAATTTTGTAATGGTCGTTCTGGTTTTAAAGGGACACTCCCTGTGGTAACAAAAATAAAAAAAATTGGTTTGAAACTCGAAGAGTGCATGTCCTGCCAAGCCCCCAGGTGCGGGGAGCAAGACTTGCTCCCTGGCTGGTATAGTGGCCAACACTGGTACTACAGCCAAATGCTGCTATGGTGAAACATGCACCCCTAAAATGATTATAAACTTTCCTTGAACATGGCAAACATTCAAAAAAGGCTTTATATTATGACATTTTAAGTCAGAGTTGGATTCATCTAGAGTCTAGTAAAGCTTGTTGTTCTGCGTGACATCATCACAAGGAATGAGCATGGATTCGCGGACGCACAGTCGGCACAGAACGCATTAATGTGCATGCTCTGTGCGGGTCGCAAGAATCAGCGGGATGAGAATCCGAACGCACCTGAAATCTGACGGAAGTCGTATGCGCTGGCTGAATAGGTTTCATTGAAATAATTGTCCGCCATTTTTGGCCGCCTTATCCAGTTCTTATAATACATCCTTGGTGCAGAGTGTTTCGCACTCCTCTCTACTCCTCCCCAGTCACTCTCAGAGGCATACACTGCTCTCCACCCCTACCCATACAGCCACCCACACCTTTTTCCACAACTGTTTTGGACAGCTGTTTCAAACATCAACAGCGAGTTGGGGCA
>JAOEHI010000019.1:511897-546032 GCA_025447815.1 Percopsis transmontana | reverse complement strand
TATACAGTATATATACTGCGAATTTGAGGAGTGTACCTTTAAAAAAAATTTGTTTGTATGTTCCAAGTAGGTATTTTGTCAATATCTGTGTGTTGTTCATTTAGAAAGGTAAGCTTTTGCATCATTCTAAAAGCCATCTCATATTATCCACCCACCCTACCCGACCCATCTTGCACACACGCTCAATCACTCTTTTTTTATTTTGATATTGCTAATTGGAATAATGCCTGCGGTACTTTAAACCATTAGTAAATGAAGAGGTTTTTTTTAACATCTAGCTTGTAAATAATGTATTAGTTTTCTGGTATAAACACTATCTATTCTAGAGTTGGTAAGTAACATATGGCAATCAAACTGTAGACAGTAATCTGATTACCAAAATAGGTTTTTGTAATCTGTAGCAATTACTTAAAACACACTAATCAGATTACAAATACATTTCCAAAATATAGCTGATTACTAATTGGTTTTGTGAGAAGAGGAAAAATGGTATTTTGATTGTAGGTTTTAAAAAAACTACATCATTTTACACATCTTTAAATAAATGTTTGGACAACAATACTAGCACAACGACATGAAAATACATATATTTAAATGATGCTACATACTATGTAGATTTATAGTGTTATGCAGAATGAACATAATGTTTTTGGCAAAAACCTTTAGCATCCTAATCTGATTTCTCAGATGGTAGAAGATGTAAAATAATTGGGCTAATTTGTGTGCTGGATCTTTATTTTCTCCAGTGCTTGTTTTAACTGGAAAAGGGGTTGTTTGAAATCAACTCAACAAGCCTCGGAACTTTTGCCATTAGCTGCTATCACAAGGAATGTAAGATGGTAATTAATAATATGGTTGTAGTGCTAATGTGCTTCTAGTCCCCTGTCCATGCAGTAATGAGCTGTAATTGCGTGACAAGAAACAGTGTTGTCAAGAGTTTAAGAGATACTGCACAGTGTTTATCATATAAGAATAAACTAGCAAATGTAGCATAGGCCTACCCTACAGAAGGTTTTCTAATGGTGCCTAATGAAAAAGAGTCAATACACCTATCTATCAAGCTTTAATAAATATTCATTAAATTGTTCATTTTGGTGATTATATAAAATGCTAATGCTAATGATTACAGATTTACAACTTACATACAACCCTGGAATCACTCAACTTGCGTAATATAAACTGTTTCACTGCCACCTGATGTGTTGTGGGGTTTTCCATTCATCTCGGAAACTCTGAAAATGTCGGGAGTCATTTCATATATTGTATATGAAAGTCTCACATTCGCCTACAGTAAATTGATATAGTGCTCTGCTAAAAGTAGGCTAGCTAGTGTGTTTGTAAGTATTGGTATTGGGTTTGGGGGTCTCAAATACCCATGGTTCATAGTGCTTTTGATGCCTTTACCATGCCAGCCGCCTGCTGCCCACTGTCACAGTGGATTTCAATCAGTCTTGGCTCCAAGCATGAAAGCCCTTACAAGGGCCCCGAGTTTGAAAATGGTCTTTGCTAAAGGTCTGTAAGGCAAATATTTGTAAAAACAATAAACAGCCCACCGCAGTCAATTTGACCTTGTTTCTGTTGTTATTGTTTTTGTTATAGTGTGTTTAAATGTTTATTTCGCTCTTACAGTACTAAGAAGGGAGCTAGCATTAGCGCTTGGCTAATGCCAGGGCAGTTAGAGCATGTACCTTTCCCCCCACTGATTGGCCAAGGCAGATGTCCAGTGCTGTAAGCATAAATACTGCCTCTCTGTCCGTGTCATCTCTTGTTTCTCAGCACCACTGTCACCCGACACAATCATTTAGTGGCTGGGTTAATCTAGCATGAATTAAATACGTAGTCTTTAGTTTTGTTATTGTTGTTTTTTTGGGGGGGTGGGGGTGGCAGTTGATATACAGTTGATATTTCAGTACTTTGTATTGTACCTACAGATACATAGTCTTTGTCTGGTTTAGGACATTGTTCTATTGGGATGTTTCATTGCATGTTTTCAGTTTCTTTTTATGCTAGGAGGAAACGTTTTTTTTACGTCCAATAGTAAGTTAAAAGGAGCTACATTTGACAGATAAGTATAGCATTACTTTCACAGAGACATTCAGTAGACTGTCTGACTCCCACCTGGAAGGTCATGGGTGGGAGCCCCGGTGTTGGCCTACCGGTAAAGCATCCTTGAGAAAGATACCTCACCCCTATCTGCTCCTTCATAATTGTAATTGTACTCATTGTAACTTGCTTTAGATGTGTCTGCTAAATTACCTAATTGGAATCATTTCATGTTGTTCATTTCATTGGTGTGGCCTTTTTATAGTGCCATGACACTGAAAGAACATGCATTTCTCCACCGTGTCCTCCTCCTGTCATGGCAGGTCTGTTGTTTGACACATTCGTGTAGTCACATGACATTTGTTAGGCTTGAACTCCCTTTCAGGATTCTGTCACACAATGTGCGCCCTCTCCGTTCCCCACTCTCATGGCAGGAGTCACAATGCCGAGACAGCGCCCCTGACCACGCAGCGCCGCGCTGTGAATTGTTATATGCCACTGCCTGGAGGTTAGAAACTCTAATTATGCCGTGTTAGATTTATTAAAATAGATTATGGAAATGTTAATTAAGTCATTAATTACATTATTTAAGCGGCATTGACAGATATGAGAGTGTGTGTTTGGGGGGCGGGGGGTAAGGAGAGAGGGGTGATAAACGTTCTTTTCTACAGTGAAACTTACCTCAACTAGTCTACAGTACTACACAAATGACCTGTAAGGGATTTGGGACGGGCCACAGCATAACATAACTGCTAGCTACTGCACACTGCTTCAAGTCTTTCATTGTGAGTGCATTTGGAGGAAGCATTCTCAGTGACATTTGAGCAAAGGACCTCAAGCCATATTTCCAAGCTGGTACAAAGGAAAAATGCACGGGAACGATTGCGAGATGAATTACCCGGGTGTTGATACTATGGACTCTCTTATCTGTTGACAGTTTAGTTACCATGGCGCACAAGAAATGTGTTTTCCAATTCTCTGAAAATTGAGCTTTTCTTTGTCCCATCAAACCTATATTAAGGGAGAGAAAATTGCTCTGATCCCACTTGATAAGAGCAAATGATAGATGTAGGAACCAAGGAAAATTCTTCAATTCTGATCTGAAATATTGATTTGGTCCCGCATCCAGTTACTATCTGGATGGAGGTTATGCATTTAGTCAATCTGGAGGGTTGACGGAGAGTGATTATTGTTGCCATTCCACCCACACCTTGTCCAAAGCACTACTAAACCATGTTGAAGTGTCAGCTGCACAATTGCTTCGTCAGATTACATTCATACATTTGGTCCGGGGAAGGAAAAAAACAAACAAACAGAGAAACCAGTCAGAACTCACCAATACACATCTTGATATTAAGTAGCTTTTGATAAAAGGAAATTATAAAAGAAAGGCATGAATAATAAGAGAAAGGCTTATAACTCAGGCCTCGGAGGTTGTCAAAGTTTTGGGATCGCTGGTCTCCAAAAATAAGTGCTTCATAGCTGAATTTGGGTTCTTGGGTTCCAAATTGTAAGTGACTACAATTTGACTAATTTACAATTAGGACATTTAGCAGATTTTTATCCAATGCGACTTACAATGAGTACAATTACAACAGGGGTTAAGCATCTTATATGCTTAAACACTGTTAAGCATGTAAGATGCTAAGCATGCTTACAGGTACAGACCACTCCAGGCTCGAACCCATGGCCTTCCAAACCTATGATCCATTAAGCACTTGCTCATACCAGAAATATGTACACCTTTATGTTACTGTTTAGTAGTTTACTTTTTATGGATAGTTACATACAGTATATGTATTATTTCTACTTCTGTCCTGGCTGATACATGCATTTTCTTGTGTACTGTAAAAGCAAAAAGGTATGTTTGAAATTGGGGGGGGGGGGGGAGGGGTTTCCAAAGAAAAAGCTTTATACTGTAGCAAGAAATGTATAGATTACAGTTTACATTTCATTTGGAGTCCAGAATGACCAAACATAATCTTACATAATCTTTGAGTCTTTTCACTGCCCTTAACTAATGTGTATGTCTTGCTTTGCTCCCAGGTGTTTATCAGACAACCTCAGCTGTCGTTACCGGCAAGCAAAGCAGAGTTCCTTCACGCTACGGGACAGGGGCATCATGGAGGGCCAGCCAGACTGGTCTGAGGTGGCATCCAGTGTCACGTCAAACCTCCTCGGTAGCTTCAGCCGCTGAGTGGGAGGACAATAAGACAAGTGCAGTAGAGAGGGATGTCTAGGATACACACCCATGGAGGATTAGTGCATGGCTTGCTGTAAGACGTGCCTAACAGCTATTTAGTCTACCAAGTGCCCATTTATCACAGAGGACTGTGATGCGACAGTTTTTAAAGCTGCATTGGATAACTTTTTTTTAAGGTAATATATTAGCTTTTTCGTTTCTAATGGTATTGTTTACTGGTCTTACCGTATGCTATTGAAGCCAACGTAACATGTTCCCCTTCGGAATTGCACTTACAAAGATGTGTCTGGACAGTAGTAGTACACTACAGGGAAATATATATATACTGTATATACAGTATACATACCTTGCTTGCCAGCATGCCTCAAGAGATAATGTCTCCTGGAAGTTAATATAATGCGACAGCTTTCCATAAGAAAAGCTTTCCAGTTGCATCTCCTTTCCAGACGGGGTCGCCAGTATGCCAAGTTACGGTGTTTAACGATGTTCTTAACGATGTTTTTAACTATGTTTTTAACGATGATTTTAACAATGTTTTTAACAATGTTTTTAAAAATGTTTTTAACAGCTACATATTTTTCCAAAGATCAAATAGAATAGAATTTCTCACTGTGGGCAAACTTGTAAAATTTGTTTTATTAAATATTGCAAATTTAGTTACGTTAAGGTAGGCAGCGCAGGACAGAGCTCGCTTGACTGTGTTCAGGGTCGGGAAATAGGGGACAGAAAGAGAGAAAGTGAAATTGTCCTTAATGACGCCCCTACAGAGACAATGGGGCGCCTAGTGTCACCTGTCCTTGTGCATCTCATCAGCTCCATTATGCCTCCCTCTCACAGGCCTCTGCTGCTAATTGAATAGCCTGTGAATTGGTGAGGGGGGGCTGGTAGCCACGTCTATCCCACTCAAGCTCGCCAGTGAGACACTAGTTGTTTGACAATAAGCAACAAATGTTTTAGAGCTAGAACAAAATAAAACAATTAGTCTTCTTTTGTTTGTATTACATAACTTAGTGGTTGTTTTGTTCGAATGGAATCTTTTTTTTCTGTGTTTGTCCTTATATTCTATCTACTACCTGCAAGGGTAGTTTTTCCCAAAAAGGATGAACAGATTTTGCTTTTTTTCCACTTGGCATATAATAATTGCTCAAATAAGTATTTTTGGAATTATTATAATGCAGAAATTGTGTAACAGAATCTTATAGTTTTTGGAAGGTTGGATTCACATGAAAATCATATTGATATACAGTATAATGACATTATATGTACATATCTTGCTATACTGTATATTCTGATCTACAAAGGGTGCAATAAGGCTAGTTCCTAGGTAGATAAACATTGCCCACTGCGATGCAAGGCTATAATGTCAACGCCACTCTTGCCAGCCAAGAGCCTGGCTGTTATCAACATGTGCCCGAGGCACAGCTAGCATAAACGGTATCCCGCGTGAGAAGCTCTGCTTTGCAGGGAAGCAGCTCCGCAGGCGTTTTTTATTTAGCTCGGGCCTTCTTTGTCTTAGTCCTTGGTCATAGCCAAGTGATTCTCCGCTGGTTACCACCTTGGCGCCCGGCTGCAGGCTGAGAGGGGGAGGGGGTCACAACCATACCCTGGTATCTTTCAAATGCCACAACAACACAACTACAGAGAAGGCTGCCCAGTGTCCCCATGCATCTATGCTTCCAGGGCTTAATGTGCACGCGTGGGGCCAGATGGACACTTTCATGAGTGTACGAGTGTGGATTATTCTGCCGGCTACATCTGGGGCTCCACATGGCACAGCAGACTGTGCTGGGAGAGGGGGAGAGAGAGAGAGAGAAAGAGAGAGAGAGAGAGAGAGAGAGAGAGGCAGGTGGGCACACGGGGGAGGGCACCCCCTCCACTGGGCACTCTAAAGTCTATGCCCACTGACGGGGCATCGGTGCAAATGGCAGACCAAAAGGTTACATGATGGCCCCTCTGTGAGATGACTCTGGATTTGGTCATTCTGTCGTCGGTGTCTAACGGATTGTGTGGGACGGCAACGATGCAATTCTACATGTTTATTCAACTCTAAGGTATTAATTATCAGTTGCACAAGTGTATGTAGTGCAATTGATATGTTAACTGTTAACAGGGACTTATGCCAATTTGTCTCCAAGGATTAATAAAGTTCCCTAACTTTATTACCAATAAGTCTATTATCTCATCTTTACTGACCCAAGTGTATCTGCCTAAATTGTACTCGTTGCCACAGCGCAATAAATAATGATACTGGAAAATGCAAATGCTACCAAGGTGCATATGAAAAATTCATACTTGCATCCTATTAAAACAGTGCAGTTTGTGCATTCAGCATTATTTCGCTGACTTCAAAAAACACGCTGATAAATTGAATTGAAGCCAGAGTGCTGTGTTTAATCAGAACTCATTAGAGGCGTTATGAAGAGCCGGGTCCATCAGCGGAGATAAAGCTTCATCTCTCTGCAGACGCCGATGCAGGTAACACCCACAGCGCGCAAGCCACATGCGAACAAGATATTTGCTTTGAAGCGCAAACACAGATTTGAATCAGTGGGCCCCGTGTGCCAGCTACCCTGCGTTGTGACTGACATGTGATCTTCTTTACAGCTGGCTACCTGTTGAGGGGGATTAAATAAAATACAGATGGTGTTTACATATTTAACAAACAAAGGCGGCCTCTGTATTTCATGGGCGCATTTGAGGCGTGCCCGTAATTAAAAGTTACAAATATTAGCCGAGACTAAACGCGCCGAACTGTTTACTTTGAGAACCGTTTGTATTCCTTAAAAAAAAAACATGATGTTGATACCTATGATTTCCCTTCCCTTTCCCTTTCCCTTTCCTTTCCCTTCCCTCCCTTCCCACATCAAGAGATACTGTATCTTTACTTTGTATGCTCAGATGTTTACATCAATCTACATCAAGAGTCGAGAGTCACTGGACAGGAAGTAGTGGAAAAGCTAGTCTCCCGAGCTTTAATGGAATCGTACGTGACCATGAAGTCATCTCTGAAGGGCGAACGCCGTTGAAGGCCCAAAGACACAGGTCATGCTGTACACACAAGACAACGGAGGCGCGACTCATGTCGGCTGGCCCCACAGTTGAATGGAATAAATTAAAGAAATTACCAGCTCCCTCGCGTAAGTCCCCGGGATGCAGGGTGGCATGTTCGGCTATTACAACAATGCTAAGGATGTCTGCATGGCCTCGTGTTAAAGGAATTACACATAGCATCCAGTGGTTTTAAAAGAGTGTGACAGTTTTGCGCACAGAGGCAAGTTAGTGTGACATCAAAATGTGTGTGCCCGGACGATGACTTGGTTGACCTACAGAACAGCTGGCTCTCTGGAAGTCAAGCAAAGAATGTAGTCCCCATTATGATGTAAATAGGCCCGGTATTGTGCTTAGACAAAACGTTAATATGCCCTTTTTTGCGTGTAGATAACATCAGCACATGCACAATAACAGAAAATGATGTCCTCTGAGGTTATTTCGAGCGATATGACATCAAAACCTGACATTGCAGAAAGTGCTTACTGCCTGTCCGAGTGGTTTCGTCTCCCGTTTCGATAACAACAGACGGGGAAGAGAAGGTTTGCTGTTCAGTTGCTCAGTGGCTATATGAGGAAAAACATTTACATAATAGTATGTATATTGTATTCAACTCCACTGTGGCATTCGAATTATTTGCGTGCCTTTCCGCCTGAATCCAGGGCGAAATGTTGTAGCTTAAACGCAAGACACGTGGCATGGCGTCCGATAATCTTCTACCTGTAATCTGATAGGGCACAGAAAGGAGGCATCAGCCTTAGACTCCGGAGGTGATTTATGATTGAGGACATGTTAATAAAAATATCAAAACAATCTGAGCTCTGCAAGGGAAGATACCAGTTCACTACGTACATCATACTCGACAGGCCTGTACGGGGGAATCGCCTGTTCTCTGATATTGCGCTTGTACGGGTGCCCCAACGCCCTATGCATGAATATAATATGCAGGCGTGGATTGTTTTTTTGGGGTTGGTGGGGGTGCACTTCTCTCACAAGGTGACATTTAGCTAAACACGTACTTCTCTGCGTGCTTGTACGTGATAATTGAAATGGTCCACCTTTTTTGAGTCCATCACTGAGAGTTGACGTGAGATATTCTTTCTTAAGGTCCCCTCCTGGACACCTCAGACGGGGACACCCCCCCAGCACTCTCTAGTTCACTGTTTGGTTTGACCCTGTTTTGGGTGGCTGGAGGGAGGGAGGGCAGGGTAGAGAATAGTGTGGGACTTTGAGACCTGTAAGGGGAGGAGTAGAGGGGAGACTAGAGTAGACTTTAATTGATTTATTGTGAGTGTCTGCATTAAGGGACAGTAATTTATATTTTAAAAGCCACTGCAGAGATGTACCCTGCATCATTTAATACTGTTCTTCCAATATTAATATTCCTGAAATCCCAATGATTTTCTACTCCCCTTGCAAAGAAGGTATTTTTTTTAATCATTTGTTCTTGTGTGACTCTGGTTGTATGACCTTCGTTGAATTTATTGTAGATTTTCTTTGCTGAATAGGTTACTAGAAATTATCTACATGCTTAGTGCTCAGTAGCTGTGAGTACATGAGCCAATTTAAACAATTCTGAATGAAACCAGATTGGCAATTTCCACAAAAGTATTTACATGAGTGCTAAATGCTCGGATCAGGTCTTTACATGCTTCAAGGTTTTACAACATGTGCAATATACAGAATCCAGCCCATGCCACGGGTATGGGGACATGCAACTGTTTTGTTTCATCACAAAATACTACTGCTGCAGTTTTTAAATGGTAGAAGATGAGAACTTTAGCACAAGTGCCCCATTAGACCAAAGGTCTGTGGATGAAAACTAACAATAAACACTTTACCCCGGTTACCCCTGATACCATAGTAAAAGTAAGGGGCCAGACATTAGCAAAAGAATAAAGATATTCCGAACTGATTATTTATGACACATTTTGTCTCTTAAAATGATTAGAAAATGGGAACCATCTGACTGGTACATATACACCGTTAACCAATCGGTGTATATATGTTCAAATTAAGATAACAATTCATCAACTTGCAAGGTCATTATGAAAAATAGAAAAAAGGGTCAGTTAAAGAGCCTTGCGAGAGCTACAGTAGTGGTTTATGGGAGCATTGCGTTAACTCCACTAGGGTTAGGGGCTTTTTTTTTTTTTTTTTTAACTAAACATATTACATCAGCTTTGGAGAATAATCTCCCCCCACTGGCACAGGATACCCTTGTGTGATATGGTTTTAGATATCTGCTTGCAGAGTACAACATTACAGCAAATTATTTATTAGTCTAACTACAATTTACTCCACCATAAATCTAACATTTTGCTTACAAACTTAGTGCTAAACTGTTCGCATTGATTGGATATTAGGAATCGATTTGATATTCCAATCTAATCATTCAAAGATGGTGTGTTTCCTTGCAACCACTAACTGTTGTTTAGATTATTTTGCTAAATAGTCATTTGGGAGTGTAGAATTTTGATCTGCTAGTAGCCACACTGAGCTGTTTATCTCCTCAGGTTATAAATACCCAGTACTTGGCGGTTCCACAGCATGGAGCTACTTGGAAGGTGATAAGGTGCTAATTAGCAACTGTTAACAGAAATAACAAACAGCATACATAGAATGAAACACATCTTGCTCTTGCCACTAAATGTTCCAAGGGCGATACATTCCCTTCTGCTTCCAGACACCAAGACTTGAGAGATGTCCCTATTAACACTGTGTACAAGACACTCTCTTTTTTCCTCACAGGCAAGCCAGGTCTGACAAATTAAGCCTGTGGAGTCATTAGATTAAGATAAGAACTTATCTTTTACTTTGAGACAGACTTTTATCTGTTGTATTTTCCCTCTCTATCTCTTTTGTTCTTTTTCCATTCTATAGGAGATAGTTAAAGTAATTGGGATGTTGTGTGACCAGAAAGGCCAGAGAGGATTTAACCCTGTCATGGATTAACCTCTCATGTCTAATGTAGGTCACACAAGGTGCAGTTGCAGACATATTGAGACTCATTTAAGGAGATCTTGGTGGTACAATCATTTCAAATCAACTTGTTTTTCTACAGGTACATTTGCAAAATGGACTAAATGACTGCTGTTTGCTGTCAAAGGTTATTAAGGCATAAAATATATTTTATAGGCAAATGAGCATATTTCTTCGACTCCCAGTTCATCATTTAGCATTCCAAACACTTTCTCCATTTCTGTCCTAATTTATCAAAGTTCAGCGACATAATTTGAACATAATTTGAATTACAGTATCACAATCTGTGTTAAAAATTATTTGAAAAACTATTCACAATGGGAAACATAGAAAAAAATGTTTTTCTTTTTGTAGTTCATCATAGTTCATCATTTGCCATTAGTGCTATATTATTTTATTATATCATAATAACAATACATATTGACAATTTCTACTATAATTTCTTGCACTTTAAGTTTACATTGTTGGCTCTACTATTGCTATTATGGTCAGTTATGCTTTGAGGCAGCAAGTTTAGATAATTCAGACATTTATTCCTCCAATCTTAACATTAAAAACACCTGCCTAGGAACTACATGTTCAAGAAAGACCATTATCAATTACCCAGCTTGTTTCCTTTTGTCTGAGAACATGCCTTGTTGATGTAGACATTTGTTTGTAGCATTGTGTCTACAGTATATGCTAGATATTCCTAACACAGCATAAAGAACTTGTTTGCTGATATCAAGATTACAAGGGCAAGTCTCTAAAATAACAATGGCTGGGCTTATTTGAAAAACACATACATTTGAATGGTTTTTAAGGGTATAGAGTTTATTAGCAACAGATCAGCGGGACTTTGCTGGCTTCTAAATTGCATGAGTAGGTGGTGGATGCGATGACGTTTCTTTGATGTGAGCCATAACTAGCTTAAAGCTGAGCCCTAGTGCATCATGGATGCACCCTGACTGATGGGAGCTTTAGATGAGAGACACTTTGTCGTTGGAGCCAACTGTACCTTTAATTTGAAATTCTCTAACTTCTCAGGGTAACATTAAAGGCCAGGGTCATTAGTGTATTGTACTGTAGTGTATGCCCATGATCCTGCAAGCTGGACTGTCATGCCTTGGAATGTTGTCATATTCATCAGTGCCCTGCATAATGGGATGAGAAAGTATTTACATATCGCATAAAAATTGCCAGAGGAGAGCATTAATTATTGAAAAACTGACAAAATCAAAAGACCAGCTTTTTTCACTTTATAGTTTGATGTCTGTACAGACTGAAAACCACTCTAAGCCCAGTAAACATAATTATCTCAATTTTGGAGACATTGCAGACCTGGCCTACACAAACACATGGACATTCTATGTCACAATTGCACAAACAAAATTTCCCCATAAAGGTACACTCCTCAATTGTGTTATGGTACCCCCAGAACCCCACATTTCATCCCCAACTCACTGTTGATGTTTGAATAACTGTAGGGCCCTTTCAGACCAAATGCGACGACGACACCGCTGCGCTCTGAACCCCATTACTTCTAATGGCATACATTTTGAAACTCTGATGGTGAATTGAGTCCAAATATGTGCACATGGTTAAGTTAATTAAAATCTCACTCCAGCCAGGTACCCAATTTTGGCAACCCTGTTGTACAATCACAGATCTCTTCACCCAGTACAACCTGGATAGCTTTACATGATCATATTGATAGCATGTACTGTATTAAGATATACCTATATACAAGAGAGCCTTTGGTGTCATTCCTTTTGTGATGTTGCTTCAGATAGCATCACAATTTATAGATTATGAGACGTATTGTCAGATGTTATCTATGTAAATGTAGCTAGGCCTGAACACTGCTTTCATGGTAACCTTTGATGTACATGTTTTAATATTATTATAGCTAAAATTATCACTAAAAGATGTGCATCCAACTGTCACAGGCTTGCTTCCAGACCTGAGGCAGCGCCGCATGTGGGCATGGATGGAGGGGACGCCCAGCTCTCGTTCCTGTGATTGGAACAGGGGGGGCTGGTACCTGAGGGAGCACTGGAAGGGGGACATTCCGGAGGAGGTGCTGGGCAAGGTGTTGTGGGCATACTCTACCCAGGGAAGGAGAGAGCTCCAGGAAGACAGATTGGCCGAGGTGACAAAGCAGAGCACCGTCCGGGAGGGGGGAAGTCCACTGACAAAGTCCAGGGCGATGTGTGACCAGGGGTGACTAAGAATGGGCAGGGGACGGGCAAAGCAGTTATTTTCAAAGTAATAAATCATTAGAATCAGTTCATTAAAAAGATTTGTTCAAAATATTTGTTAGAAAGATTTGTTCAGAAGATTTTTTCAAAAGATTTGTCCAAAAGATTTGTTCACCGAACCGTTCAGTGCTTGAGCGGAGCTCCGCCTGCCTAGTCACACTCACAGAACTGAAATGCGGCTGAACGTTCAGTTCAGCTCGCTAACTAGTGAACTGAGAACGGTCGTTCGTTTGTGAAGGATAAGCCAGGGAGCTGAGAATATAGTTGGATAAAGATACAAACTGCAAACTGAAAGCTACTATAAAAAAATCCTACCCTCTTATCTAGGCCTACAGCACGTATATTTTCACGACACCCAATTATTAAATAAAATATTTAAAGTACTTCCTACTTTGAGACATCAAGACATGAGAGGGAGGGAGAGGGGTGGGCCTGAGTAACTCAGCGACTGTCTATCACTCAGGGAGCTGTTCCTTCGCATTGAAAGGATCTGAGACAGTCCCGGACAAACATTTTTTTGCATATTGTTTCACCATGAAATGTTGTTCAATCATTGGAGCTAAATGTTAGTAACCCGAATCAGCTGTGTATTTTTCTGTCTTGAACACACCCCATTCCTCCTGTGTGCAAACAAATGACTTGAGTGAGGGTATCCCTGTGAAAGAATGACATGAATATCCCTTTGCTCGCAACTGACTGAGAGCTCAACTGAACTAACCAATGAACAGATCCTTTTAGGAAATGATTCAGTTCAGTTTGTTCACCCAAAAGAGTCGTTCTTTTGAACGAATCATTTGTGAACGACACAACACTAGTGCTGGGTTGGTTTGATGCCTTGTTTTGGGCGCACACGGAGAAGGCAGAGATGAAGGACCGGTTGTCCGTCTCCATGGTTGGCCACCAAAAAGGAAGGTGAGTGGCAGGTGAGACCTGGGAGCAGACGGAGTCACGGACAAAAGGTGATTGGCAGGCACGTTACCTGGGTCGGCCTGTTGGTCCTGGGCCTGCCTCACCAGCGACTCAGTCTACCAGGTGATGGCAGGTGGGCAGAAGGATGGGTTCCGGTTCGGAGCCCGACTCCTCCGTGGAGAACTGGCATGTCCTGCTTGGTGTTGCTGGAGCCCGGGCGATAGGTAACTGGAGCCTTCCAAAAAACAGCACCCTCCTGGCCTGCCGGGAGTTCAGTCGCCTTGCGGACTGGATGTAAGCAAGGTTCTTGTGGTTCGGCCACACCACAAAAGGGCTGGTCCACTCCCTCCAGCCAGTGGCGCCACTCCTCCAAGGGCTAGCTTGAGGGAGGAGCTCCCTGTTGCCGATGTCATAGTTGCACTCCACAGGACTGAGTTTCTGAGAGCAGAATGCGTAGGGGTGGAGTTTATTGTCCGTGGGGGAACATCCACCTCCACAATGAACTGAAGGGCTGGATTGAGTTGAATGACGATGGGCAACAAGGAGAAGTGATGCTTGAGGTCCGTAAAGGCTACCTTCACCTCCGGGTCCACTGAAAGGTAGAGGAGGTGGACGTGAGAGCCATGAGAGGTGAAGTGAAGCGGCTATAGTCCCTGAGGAACCTCCTGTAGAAGTTGGCGAACCACAAAAAAAGCTGTAGGTGCTTGCAGCTAGAGCTATCTGCTACATGTAACAGTACCATGTAATTTTAGGTCGCTTTGCATAAAAGCGTCTGTTAAATGTCGAAATTGAAATTGTAATTGAAATTGTAATTGAAATTGTAATTGAAATTGTAATTGAAATTGTAATTGAAATTGTAATTGTCTGCTGGGTTTCATACTGGCCTGATCATTCTTTCACGTGTCGAGGATTAGAACCCAAGAGCAGGAGCAAAAGCGAGGTAGTGGATTGTTGACCGGGTAAGAGGGTGCCGGCTGCGGGCAAACGAAGACAGGGCGTTAGGGACACCGAGACACACAGGATTAATATTTTCAAGAACACGATAACTAGACTAACTGATACGGCTTAGTCAAAATCTGGCGGGGAAAATAAATGCTGTGATGGTCCATATAAACTAATATATACTTCCTAACTCTACATTTAAGTAACAATGACCTCTTCAAAGTTATATTAACCGTATATGTAAAAGCACATCATGTATTGTACTTTTTTATTGCTGTCTTGTACTGAGAGACAAGGTCTCCAGGAGAAACTTTGGGGTCTCATGTTTAAACAGACTCCTAATAGTTGATAGGGGGCTGATAGTTGATAGTCAAGTGGTTTAGGTGTTGGACTTTCAAGCCCCAGAGTTGGCCTACCTGTAAGCATCCTTTAGCAAGATGCCTAACCCCTATCTGCGCCATGTAATAGCAGCATGTAATTGTAAGTCGCTTTGGATAAAAGCCACTGCTAAATTACCTAATTGTAATTGATCATGGAGTTTGTTTTACAACGCTGCCTATATGAATTAGGAATTCATAGGCAATAGGTACAACTAGGCATGTAGTAAAAATTAAACAGATACATTTGACTGCATTCCCTCCACCACAATGTCATCTCTTTGAGCTGCCAAGAGAATGCAGGGGGGTGAATTCACGAGAGTCTTCTGTGATAGGCTGGCACATATACCGGCACAGCCTGTGGAACCTTACACGCTGCTGAAGCTAGTCTTGGCATTGCTTTTGGCAGCTATGTGGTTATGTACTCCTGCACTGCACATTCTTTCAGAGGAAGGAGAAAAAAGTATAAAGTTTTAACTAGCTGCTTTTACCACTCCTTCAAAAATAAGGAAGCCCCTGGCAAAAATAGAGCTACATGTTCATTTGGTATATTAGGAGAGGCACACAGTTAAATAGTGTTCATTACAATTGTAAATTTCTGCCCTAGGGCCCTTAGCCTGGTGCTAGATTGCATGAGGTCTATGCTTGTGGACAGCGCCTGGCATCTGATTGAAGGTCCAGCTAGCTAATTAATTTCATTAGAAAGTGAAGTCATCTTCTAGCAGGAATTAATATTTGGAGCGTCATGTTGCTAATTTATTTCCAGATTTAATTAGCTCAGAGAAGAAATGTTGCTTAGGCAAGAGGACTTTTTAATTATCAGCTTGGATAAATTTGAAAATGTTGATGCCTTAGGGTTGAGTTAATTAAAACCTGCATTATTTTAACTTTAATTAGCTCCCATCTTTGTTTTTCTTCACCATATGGCCATGTCCTGTAGTCAAATTTAGTTAATTAAGCTAATTAAGATAATCATTTTAATTACTCAAGACAATGTGATTGGATAGAGGATGACTACAAGTTTATAGCCAAGTACTTGTTTTTCATTAAGTTGAAGGGACAGAGTTATTTCTGATTGCAGTTGGCAGCATAGCAGAGTAGTTTGGGAATGTGACAGCCTCTGAGATATTAAGGCTGAAGTCTAATTGCATTCCTTGGTAATAAAAAAAAATCCAGACTTGTCACCAGCGCAACTCTTTTAGAGGAGAAATGGTTTGCCCCAACATCTTTACACATTCCACTAGTATTAGCTCATGCATTGATGTGGAACCCCTTCTACTCCATCAGATTAAATGATCTCTTCACTTATTCAAGTTTGAAGAGCTCGCACCACCTGTGTTTTCTTCCCAATTGGGGTGAGATTGGGGAAGCAATAACAAATCATCGCCGTTCGTAGATAAAATCCCTCTTAGTTCTACAAACATTGTCCCTTCAGATATCATGGCAAGGCTGTGTTGAGCACGGAGCTGATGTTTTACAACAATCATTGAGTTGAAAGAGTGCTAGTAAATGACTAGCTTAAAGCAGTATTGAACCTTTTTTGAAACTTTCAGATAGCTTCCTTGTGTCAATATAACATTTCATGCTCATTTTTGGGATCAAATAATAACGTTGGTATCTTTAACCCTGTAAAACCCCCACTTTTAGCTCTCCCAAAAACACATTTGCAAATCTTTTTTTTTTTAAAGACCACATTTACATAGCCAATGTCTTGCCTCACAATGCTATTGGATAGTAAATGTGTATATAAGTCTGGCCATAAGGCCTTGAACTCATTTCACCTGCAAACTTTCCTGGGTTCTAACAGGGTTAATGTAAGATATATTTCATTTCTTGATTAAATCATAAAAAATTTTTTATCTTAAATTAAACACAAACTTGTTGATTTTTCATACCGACGTGACTTAACGAGACAAGATGAGAATACATAATCCAAGTAAAGACATTGGAAGTATTTTTTATGAAACAATGAAGGTCAGTGAAGGCTGAAAAATGGTTAGTTTCCAGTTAAAAGTACAGCAAACAGGGGATCATTGTACCCTTAAAGTTGTTATAGTCGAGTGCAACAAAAGTTCAACATTGCTTTAAAAACATGGAGGATTGGAGAACGCTAAACTTAAATAAAAGTTCTAAAGCATAGCAGTTTTCAAGGAAATGTGCCAACATTTGTTACGTTTAAGGAATGTGAACTCACATTTTCTCTGACTTTTTTAAATTGACCAGGGCTAGCTGTGGCATTGAAATGGATACATGCGTAATAGTCCTGACCCCGTATTTTCTGCTTGTATTTAGATATTCTCTCCTCCCTTCTTGACCCCAGCGTGTGGGACAGCCAGGTGGGTGTAGGCCCATGTGAGCTGCTAGCAGCTGTGCATCAGTCTGGACACAAGCTGGGCCCACCCCAAAAAAGCCGGCCTATGGCTGACAGATGCAGAGGCTAAACCCAATAATGAAATAATACTGGGCGACATCATGTCCGTGGTTTCCATCATTGTTAAAAGATTTTGGTATCTGAGTACCCCCACTTAGGTAATTTGTTTCCGTGTATAATCCTATTGCTCACTATCAAATTAAACCAACTGGTCATTTCGGTTTAAAGCCTATAAATAAACTGATTGCTGTGTGCATGGGCAGTATGTGCGATGTCTCATCTGATTAGGGGGGAAGCACTTAATAATTTGATCTGAAAAAAGGTGACCTTCAGTGTCAGGTGACCTCGGTGGTCTGTCACACACGTATGGCCCCCGACAGCAGTATTGCAATATTCCTAATGTCTGTCCCTAATGTATTTGAACAATCCTCATCTATTGTAGGTCCACTCCCCAGAAATCATTTGGACAAATGTTGATGTGTTGGGAGATGCTAACATGTAGCAATCTAGCAATGTTTACATGATCAACACCGAGGGTTAAGTTAAGAACCACAGGGGCCTGCATCAAGAGAGATGGTAGACCCCAAAGATAAGATAAGATAAGATAAGATAAGATAAGATAAGATAACATAAGATAAGATAACATAAGATAAGATAAGATAAGATACGTACTTTATTGGGCCCTGAAGCTAAATGCAGGATCATCAGATGGCCACTGGTTAGTCATGTGGGTGTCTGGGGCCCCCGGCGTACTCATGGTTAAACTGTAACTTATAAGGCAATATGAGACTGGAATTAGTCACCCAGATCTTATCAAGTAGTCTAGTCTAGTGAAGAGTCATTTTTCAAGGCCCACTTTTGACTAGGAAATACTCCATAGAAAATAATCCATTCCTCACCCCTACAATAATTCTCTATAATGTTTATATTCAATATCCAAACTGTTAGCATGTGATTGTGTATGTTCTTTTATTCTTTGTATTACTACTGTGTCTTGGAAATGCTATCTGCCTTTCATAATTTGTAATCCAAATGTAATCCAATGGCTCATCAGAAATGTGGATTAAAATAAGCCTTAGCCCCAAGTGCTGCAGGTGAGTTATACAGACTAGATACAGGAAAATTCCCGTTATGTATAAATGTGTTACGTGTTAAATGTAGAACAGCAGTAGGGACAATAAATATATGTTTGCCACGGGGACAGGATATGTATACTATCCCAGAGCAGCTGTTTGTCTTGGATTAATCATAGGAATGAAATACTATTGGCTACATTTTAAGTGGGAATTTTGTTGTCCTTTTTTAGCATGAATGTCGAAAAGTTAATTTACGTGCATTTCAATGCTAGTTCCTGACACTTGATTTGTGTCGGGAATTATTCTTGTGATTGAAACCAGTGTTACAAGAACGTTGTTTTGATTTGAAACTCGGAGAGCGCATATCCCTACAGCACTTGAGTACTTAGTGGCTGGTACTCCTCTCTACTCCTCCCCCCACTGACCTTATAGGCTCACACCATTATCAATACCTCACAAACATAAACAGTGAGCTGGGGCTGAAATTTGTGGTTCCGAGAGTGCTATAAGACAATCAAGTTAACCTTTAAAATAAAAAGCTTCCATCAAACTGTCAAGTCCCGAAAATGGAAGACAAATTGGCACTCATCCATGAATTTTTGCACGGCTCGTTGTATGTCGCCAACCTCCAGCCCGGGCCAGGCGGGCGCAGTCAGAGGCAGCTTATAGATTAGCTGACAGGAGGGCGACATGGAATCTCAACCAGCAGAGAGCATCTGCTCAAAGGCCAGCTCCCCACGCCCGAACCACCAGCTCCCGAGGAACACGGGCATGGAGCCTCAACCCTGAGATCACGCTAATTCCATCGCCTCTGCCACATACACAAACACACACAGGCTAATTAAGGCCATGCATTTATTTATGACTGAGCTCATTAAACAGAGAAAGATGGTCGCCGCTCCAAAAACACATTAGTCCCAGAGGAACAGGGCCTATGAAGTCGCTGTCCCCGGGCCATCTCAGGTCACAGACTGGGAATCTTTCTGACATATGAAGAAACCGTGAGCTGTAATGCTTAAAAAACAATCGGTTCTGAGGCGGGGGGGTTGAAATGGTGGCGGTGGTTCTTCAGGGCGCTTTTGAAACTGCTTGAACTGGTCCCATAATTACTGTGGGTCACGAGATGGGGGTTTTATGTACTATGCACTGGTCTTGTGGTTTGTGTTGTGTAGTAGTCGGGGTACTGCTCAAATATGTCATCATACCATTGTGATGAGATGATGACTCGATCAAAAGAAATAGGAGCACAATAATATAAATAATAAAAATAATGTTTCTGTTAATTTACGAGCTCAGTAAGCCACACTTTTATTATAAGTGTATAGTGAGATACTATCTTAAGAAATGTATGTTAAAAATTATAAATAAATACATAAATGAAATAAAAATACATAAATAATAAATACATGAATAAAATAAAATTTTAAATTACAATTTATTGTAAATAAATATATAAAAATGTTTTAGTTGTAGTTGTTGTCATTTTTGTTGACTCTGTAGGGCAAGCTATGTACCACCGTCTCGTTTTCCTGTGTGTGTGTGTGTGTGCATTTTTGGCTGAGGTAACAGACAGAGAGATCGCGAGCAGATCCAAAGGCCTTCGATGTAATTGCTAAGATAACACCGACACATCCTTGTCCAGAGACAACTGGCAACTTGATATAATGCGTTTTCATTTAACACTTATCCTAAACACTCCTTAAACAGACATTACACGTCTGCTTATCGCGTGCGTTACGTTATCGCGAAACGTAATGAGATGTCCATCTTTGAGTTTAGGTTGTTTAGTCAGGGACTCAGACTGAGGCAAATATATTCCTTTTTTCTTATTTTCTTTCGTTTACAGTGAAGTCACACAGGGTCCAGATTCAATGCCCAGGATATCCGCGTTTCAACATTTAATTTTGGAGTGGTTGATAAACAACAGCATTTGGTGACCTTTTGGTGTCCTTATGGGGGATTTAGCTCCCCGCTCAGAGTTAGCTCCATGCTGGGGGGCTCCAACAGACAAAATCAAGATGGCGGTGAAAACTCAAAAGGGACTGTCTCCAGCCCTTTGCAGGAGGCTTCTGGAAGATATGATGTCATATGCTGTGGTCTTCTGATTGGACTGGACAGAACTCAAGATAAAGCTTGATTCATACATGACAATTTTGCTGATATACAATAGACAGTAACGTCCTCGTTACAAAGAGCTACTTTGCCTCTCCGGTGATGATGATTATGATGATTACGTTTATACTGAGATATAGGGGTAGTTCAGTCAGAACATCAGCCCATTCACAAGATAGTGATGACTTTTAGGTCTCTGTGCCGTAAATCAATTGTTCAGATTTAGCAGAACATCCGACCTGGTGCCAAGCATTTGGAATCATCATATGAATAAATAAATTAGCAACTTGATGCATCACAAAAACATGGACACTGATTTGGAAATAGTGGGAAAGGCCTCGCAGTACCTTTAAGAGGATCTACTTTTAGCCAAAGTTGCAATGCCATAATGTTTGGATCAAATCTGAGGAATGGACAAAACACATTATTGTGTGAGTGGTGCAGGGAAATGCAATACGCTTTCACCGCTCTACGCCCCAAATAATACACAGTACTCCTTTAATGTGCGTGCGCGTGTACGTGCTCTCCCACATTTACTTGTATGTCTCTTAGCTGCCCATCTGTGTGCGTGCTCGTTGGTGTCAGTGCCTATGTGAGCAGGTAGGTGGCAGTGCTGTGAGAGTGTGTGTTGGGGGCCAAACTCCATAGGATGCTTTCAACAGCAGGCAAACAGGTTGTGCACTTACTGTGAGAGGCAGCACTGAGTGTCTAGAGTGCTCAGCCGGCTTAATGCGTTATTATTGTTACTACATTCTTAAGGCGGATGGTCCAAATAGGGAACTGGAACAAGGAATTCTTTTCAGGACTCAAGACTAGCAAAACGAGAGAAAAAAGGCTACATAGAAATCGTCTACTCAACTGTATTATTAAATTTTTTTATATAAATAAAACAATAATAAAGGTACACTCCTCAATTGTGTTATAGCGCCCCCGCAGGCCCAAATTTCATCTGTTTGAAACAACAGTCAACAAAAGTCTGGGTGGCCATGGGGGCAGGATAGTCTAGTGGTCTAGGTGTTGGACTCCTAGACCACTTCGCGCCCCAGAGTCGGCTTACCTGTAAGCATCCTTGAGCAAGATGCCTAACCCCTACCTGCTCCATGTAATAGAACAATGTAATTGTAAGTCGCTTTGGATAAAGGCGTCTGCTAAATGCTGTAACTATAACTGTAACAAAGGGAGGGGTAGAGAACAGTGTGAGCCTATGGAGCTCTGTATGGGGAGGAGTAGAGAGGAATAAAAGGTGCCGGAGGGGCATGCATTTCAGTTACAAACCAAAACAACAAGGCCAAACCACAAGAGCAATTACAGATACAAGTGAAATAGTGTAGCGGTTAAACACACTATAATGTATTTTGTAATACATCGGTGTGACCAATATGCATGCAACAGATATAATGTGGAAATTTTTTAGGTCATGTGAGATACAGTTACTAATGAAAAATAGTTGTTCCTTATTAGAAAAACAATGCTACATCCTGTTTTCTACTTTCAGTAAACAGAGATTGTAGACAAGGGAGAGGCCTGGAGAGGTGTCCTTCTTTCTCATCGCATTACGAGTGCATTTCTCCCAATGAAGGACGTCTAAGTGTAAAGTGAGCCTCTTTGTCATCGGAAGGTAAACCCTTTTAACAGTAAAAAGCGATGCCTTCGCTCCGGAGTTCACAACACAAAGTAGAGGAGAGGATAGTGTTACCTGCTACTTTGAGACCAAACAAGGCTGCTCTTAATTGCCTTACCAATATTTGCATGTCTCTTTCCATGTTATTGAATACCCTGCTAAGTAACTGAGCGCCAGGGCAAAAACGCTATTTTAAGTTGTTTGCAGATGCCTCGGAGGACCGTTACAGGGCTAACCAGTTTTCACACCGTAATGGTCATTTTAAGGGCCTCTCAATTTCACTAGCAACATTTCTCATTTCCCAGGTTTCTGAATGCACTGCAAACATTATGCATTAATGCTGACTAATGCATCTGTGACCTTGAACAGCATTTGCTTTTCTAAAAACAACCAGGTATTTGTATTATACCGTGTCAAAGAATCGTGTGATGATGAGGGGTAGGAACAACTACTAGTTAACACTTTTAAAGGATAGCTCCATCTGTAGTACAGAGATAGTGTACTGTAAAGACTTGTGTTTATGTTGATAGCATGAAAAGTTATTCCCAAGCAGCCACCACTACAGTTGCATTGCACAGCTAATGAGGAAATGCCTATGATGAGGTACTGCTTATGACCACCAGGTTCAAGGCTTCAAAACAGAGTAAACCACTGTCCGAATGAATGGACGTCAATGAGAACGAGCAACTTCTCTTGAGAAATACAAGTCAATATTTGACTATCTTAAAAAATGAATCATTATACATTAGTCACAAGTGACCACATGACCCAGTCAGCCAATTGTGAGAGTGTTTGTAGCAAATGCGGTTCCAATACTAACCTAAAGGGGGTGCTCATACAGCCAAAATCCTGGCCAGAAAATATCTCCTCAGAAACCAGTGGGTGACGTCTAACATGACCATCTTTTATATACTGTCTGGTTATTCCCAGTTGGGCAGATCTTATGAAGAATTCAGGTTTTAAAGCCATTTCATGAGTGAAAAGGTTAGTATGAAAAAGTTAGTATGTACTAATATTGTTTTATTTATTATTTATAAATATATATACAGCCATGGAAAAATATTATTATAAATGTAAAAAAGTATATATTAAATAATTTAAAAATATATAAATATAAATATAAATGTATTAAATATAAATTTAATTGTATATAGATATTATATTTTTTTAAATGGGCAATTTTTTCTATGGCTATATATATATAATTTTGTATCACTGGAAAACATATAGAAAATATAGAAAAAACATACAGTATAAATCCGGCTAGCTTTCAGCTAATTAACAACACTGCACAGATTAGTTCCCCTGTACTCATGGTAATGGAAAATTCATGTAGCATGCTGAAAGACTGAGGCAGAGGTGCAACTGCTGAAGAGAGCAATTTAGCGAGAAAACATGTCTTCCTCCCCAGTATCAAATGCTTTTAGATGTGCACTGAAAAGACCTGTTCTCAGCATGTGAAAAATGCTCCTGGAAGGATTGTCTGTAGGCTATATTTGTGAGATGATTCCCAAGAAAATAAAAGGAATACCTAAAGCTACATGCTCGGGTTGTTACCAGAATGGCCCTTGTGGTAGAAACCAGTATTACAACAACATTGTTTTAGTTTGCAGCACTCCTACACCTGAGTGCTGAGTGGCTCGCATTCTTCTTTACTCCCCGCCTACAGCTTTCATAGGATCACGTCTTCCCTACCCCTCCCCCTAAAGCCTCATGCACTTTTTTTCACAGTTGTGTTTCAAAAGTGTGACATTGAACTGGGGCTATAACAGAAATTCAGATGACAGAAATATTGTATATCCCAAAACCTATTATTTCATAATTACATAGATAATAATAAATAAGTTAAGATAAATACGTTTCAGCTGAATGAAGATAGCCAGTTGTAGTAAATCACTGTCGTCCCCAGTGAGAGAGACCTGAAGTAAAGTGATTTCCCTCAGGCCGATGTGCCATTTAAGTGTGCTCCGTTGTTGTGGGTGAGATCCATTAGTCACTATGGTGGAATGGCACATCAAAGCAAATCCTCACATATGGATTACATGGAATTTGGGGGGTAAAGAATATCGTATTTGAGTGCAATCGAGGAATTGTTCAGTGTATCTGTGTAGGTTTGTGCATACATACAAGCTTGTGTGCAGTGCAGTATATTTATGTGTGTGTCTGTAAACAGCTTAATGGAGGCAAGCGGATTTCATAATGGACATCCACCGTGCTGTTATATGATAGATTACAGAGTTTACACTAAAAGCAAATCAAACCCCCCAAAAAACCTTTAAGGATAATTCAGTTTTTTTATGTGATATTCTGATGGTTCATTGGCCTGAGAGTAGACTATAGGCTAAAAGAACCAAACGATAAGCGAATGCATCGCCTGGTTTATTAGTTTAGCAATATGATTGCATTGTATATTATTAGACACAGTCAGTTAACTGGTGTAAGATATTTTGTTTACAAAAGTAGCAAGGAACGTTTGCCATATTCTCATTTACACGAGTTAAGTGTAAATATTTTCATGATTTGCATTCAACTATGTAATAAAGGCAGTAGGCAAATTCACTTACCCTTCTAGAAAGGTCAGAGCACATTTAGCTAAAAAAACACAACTCCTGAAGTGCCCCTGGGTCAGATATACATTAATATCAATGTTACATTAAATGTTTTCACCTCAAATTAAATTTGTACCTAAGCTTAAGATAAAATGTAGTTTTAATATTTAGGAATTGAAAACTGCCATCCACCATTAATTCATTATTAAATATTGATATTAATAAGACAATACACATTGACACTTTACACTCCGAGATGCTTTGTACAACACATGACAAAAGATACTGAGTGCTTGTCCAGTAGTCATTTTTGTGGTTCAAATTTAGTGATCTCTGGGAGATAATGATATGAATAGACAACATGGAGGAAATTATTGATAGTGCTATTGTAAAGAAAAAAAAACATTAAAATTCAGCTAAAACGTTGTACATGACAATTGTAAATGTAAATGACAATTAACGAATACAAGCTGATAAAACTTTTTGCATTTTTTTTAAATAATAAATAAAAACGTATTTTTTTTAGCTTTGCAAAATTCTTGAAACACATAAATTTTAATTTTCAAACACATGAATGTGTTTTTGGAATGTGTGTCTTTTTACTATTTAGATTATTTTTGTATTTTACTTTATATCAACATAATTTCAATGAGACCAAGTATATCTTTTATGTAGCCTAGATGCCACAAATAGGTGTGGCTGCCATTGTTCAGTTCCTCCTTCAGACCTATTAGGTAGCAATGACTTCAAACACCAATTTGTTCTGCAAATAGCCCATTCAATTTGTGCCCACCAAAGAGAGACACTTCTCTCACTCTCTACAGTAATTGAATCTTCAAAGGGACATTTTCCTCTATATCTGTCAGGCATTAGAGTGATGAATACCAAACACTTATTTGAACAGAAAGAGTATACATGTTTATCCATTTCCAGTTAGCTCCCATCGTGAGCATAGATAATTGCTTCACAGGGGCAATGAATGGAAATTCTGCCACATTCTCAATAGCACAGACAAGTTACAAGTTACATACTGATAGCAGGCTTTTACATGAAGGTTCTTGGACCAGCTAATGGAATATAAAGGCGATTATTGCTGTTTACATTCTTGAAATGGTCATCACGGTTGAACATATACAGTAGGTACGGTAGAACAAGGACACTTGTTCACTGACCACTGACCGGTGAACGATAACTGATAATCTCATTATCATGGCATCCGTCAGTGGGTGGGATATATTAGGTAGCAAGTGAAAATTTTCTCCTCAAAGTTGATGTGTTAGAAGCAAGAAAAATTGTAAGGATTTGATGGCTAGACGACTGGGTCAGAGCATCTCCTGAACTGCAGCTATTGTGGGGTGTCCAAGGAAAGAAAAGTGGTGAACCGGCGACAGGGTCATCGGCGGCCAAGGCTCATTGATGCACGTGGGGAGAAAAGGCTGGCCTGTGTGGTCCGATCCAACAGACAAGCTGCTGTAGCTCAAATTGCTGAAAAAGTGAATGCTGGTTCTGATAGAAAGTTGTCAGAACACACAGTGCACCACAGTTTGTTGCGCATGGGGCTGCGTAGCCGCAGACCAGTCAAGGTGCCCATGCTGACCCCTGTCCATTGCCAAAAGCGCCTACAATGGGCACGTGAGCATCAGAACTGGACCACGGAGCAATGTAAGAAGGTGGCCTGGCCTGGTCTGGTCTGGTCTGATCACGTGGATGGCCGGGTGCGTGTGCTTCGCTTACCTGGGGAACACATGGGACCAGGAAGAAGGCAAGCCAGTGGAGGCAGTGTGATGCTTTGGGCAATGTACTGCTGGGAAACCTTGGGTTCTGCCATTCATGTGGATGTTACTTTGACATGTACCACCATTGTTAGAGACCATGTACACCCTTTCATGTAAATAGTATTCCCTGATGGCATTGGCCTCTTTTAGCAGGATAATACACCCTGCCACAAAGCAAAAATGGTTCAGGAATGTTTTGAGGAACACAAGTTCAAGGTGTTGACTTGGCCTCCAAATTCCCCAGATTTCAATCCACTCGAGCATCTGTGGGATGTGCTGGACAAACAAGTCCGATCCATGGAGGCCCCACCTCGCAATTTAAAGGAATTAAAGGATCTGCTGCTAACGTCTTGGTGCCATATACCACAGCACACTTTCAGGTCTAGTGGAGTCCATGTCAGGACGGGTCAGGGCTGTTTTGGCGGCAAAAGGGGGACCTACACAATATTAGGCAGGTGGTCATAATGTTATTGCTGATCGGTGGACATTGTTAGGTACGAAATGTAGGTATATGAAGGTCTTATTTAAGTGAGAAAGAATGTTTGCTACACAGATTATATATGTGTGTACTCAAGTTTGAATCTACTGGCTTCCATGTACAATTTTTTTTTTTTTTTTTTTTTAAAGGACACTCCTTGATTTCTGTCTGAAATTGTCCATTACAAAATCATTGCATTGGTGGGGAGCTCTGACAATGTGAGTCCCTACCGCACCTCAGAGCTCCTAGGCTTGTACCCATCTCTACAGTCTCTCCAGTTATGTTTCAAAACGGAGACAATGAGCTGGGGTGGAAATCTGGGGTTCTGGGGGCACTAAAACTGAATCCAGAAGCCCATCGATAGCAGACACCACGAAACTGAAGAAACTTTGAAATCTTCAATATTTTTTTTATTAATTAAATACACCATACTGGAGCAAATGTCTCGGAAAATATCACAAATAAATTTCTCTTTCATTCTGCATTTATATGTTGGTGAAGATTTCTACATTACGAACTATGAGCATCGTTCTTTAGCTTGCCATGGGTTCGGACTGTAAGGGAACAGGGTATGAAGTGTGTCAAGGGTAGAATGTACGGTAGCCACGTCTGGATAACGACATTTACATGCATACTGTACATATATGGTAGTTTTACAAATACACCAAGTGTGGTCATGATTTGATTTCCACAAAAAAGCCACAGATAATTTTTTTAAAACCCTTTCGATATATACCACCGAAAAAGAAGCACATTCCCCTTTACAACACTTAAAATAGAGAAAGTAGAAACACCATGTTGTTGGGAAATAAGGGATAGAAAAGGAACAGAGATATTCAAAAGGTCCCCTTTTCCCCACCGCGTCTTTAAACAAATGTACGAACGCAGATTTGAAAAATCCTGCATTTGTTCAAGCTCAGTTGTCTTTTTCTCAGTTTCCCTCACTTTACCCAGGACCTCCTCTTTGTGGCGCTTCATACACGCCTTCCTGTAAAGTCTTTTTGAATTACGATCAGTCTCCTTGCATTCCAGGGCCACGGAGTACTTAATATCCCAGTTCTGGCACACAGATGCGATTAGCCACCCATGTTTGGGGAAAGCCAAGTTCTAAAAAAGCTGAGCACTAGGTATGAGTTGTAGAAATAATATCAGGATATTGGTTGATGGTGGTGGGTTCCTCTCTAGACTGGAAAGCCAAGGGCCAGGAAGCGCGGCAAAAAGGCTGGGGGTTCTGATCCAGGTCATCTTGGGTGGCAATGGGTAAGGGCTTAAATGAAGGCACGCATCCTGCTTCCTGTTTGCTGCACAGCACCAGCCTAGCACACCTGCATGGCGGGAAAATAAAAACATCCACATTAGAAAGTAATACATTTCGTTTGGTACACCCCAAGCTTCCTCAATTTTTTTCCCAGCTCAATGTAACACAACTCTACAAAAGTGTGAGCGGCCAGTATAGAACGGAAGAACGTTTAGAACAACATTTTTGTAACGCTGGTTTCAACCACACGGGCAATTCTAGACAAATCAAGTAAAGTATGAAGTAAGTATAAACTGTACATGGCGGTTCCGATGCCTCAAAATCACTCTAATGATTCCTTTGTGTTATCGAGATTCCATCAACTTTTCCCTTGCTCTACTAAGCCGCTCATTTAATTTATTGATCAGCAAGGCTTTGGAAACCATCTGGTGCCCCATTTACTTTTCATTAACTTAAAAGCACATTCATGAAGTGATTTTCTCATATAATTCGAACAACGCTCCAACATAACTGCGGGAGGTGTTCAGAAAAAACGCGCGGGGAGGAAAGACAATTATCCGTCTTGCCCTCACCAATATTCAGACAAACTTTTTCATAATTTCTTTTTTTATTTTTCTATAGGGGCAGTTTTCTTTTCCCTTCATCCCTCAAACCTCTAGGAGGGCTTCAGTCTATTAGTAATTTCAAACTCCTACTTGGGGGCTAATTAAAGTGACTGACGCTGGGAGGGTCTCATTCCCCTGGGTCAAAGCAGCTCTGTACGAGAAAGGTAATTTGTATGTCCTGAACAAAGAGATTAGGGTGAAGCCGAGAAGAAAGCTTAATAAATGAGCATCAAATGTCCTCTGCCATGACCACAGACAACACCAATTATGTCACAGTGAAATTGCACATTATCAAAACAATGGTCAAAAGACAGCCCTGCGTGCCTCTGCGTGTGTGCTGACCGCTTCATTTTGTTTCCAGGCTGCTTTCCATTTTCCACTAAGATCCAGCGCTCCAAATAATTTCCACATTGCCTTTCTGAAGCAGCCTCTGTTTCAAGGCTCATTTTGAGACGAGCTGCAGAGCATAAGTAAGTTGTATTGATTTGGAGAACCTTCTGCACACGCCGTTGTGTCTGCTGTAAATGTATGTTGCTTATGCGTGTCTAAATAGACTTTTTATAACAAGGACTGGAACGAAATGAATATATTTCTCTTAGAAAGTGCTCCAACAGCAAGATAACTCAACTCATTTCGTGAGAGGAGATAAATGGAGCTTTGAGCGACAGTTACACTCCAGGATGGAGTCGGTTTATTTAATAATTCTCTCTCCGCAATAATTAAAGCACCAGGGCCAATATTCAGATTGCATTTTAGCATCAATTATTCAGCAGTTTTCACTACAATTGATGTTAGCGCATCAATAAACAATGAGGCCTCATATTTACTGCACCAGCCACACAGCAAAAGAAACACACAGGGGTGGGAGTAAAGGACTTAAACAGATATTTAAAATTAAGCTAGATAATGCAACGGCTTTCAATTTGAATGTGAGGCCGCTCTCAGAGCTCTTAGGGCTGATTTGTAAAAGTGACAAGCCCTTAAAAGGTTTGTGACGTGGACGGCTTGGGGGGGGCTTAATGGAGTCTACTTCTCAATTCGCAAAACCACTCAAGGTGAAATGCAGGCTCCCAACAATATAATTCGTCTTTCATTCAGAGTTGGATGCCACTCTATATCTCCCTATACTGTGTGTATGCAGACAGTGTATCAGTACAATGGGGTTTGATGATTCTAAAGCAAAAAAAAAATAAAAATGGCCACTGTATTTCCTGCGGGCAGAATCATCGCATCATGACAAATGAAGTTGAATGTGATTAGTTCATGAGCTCAGCTTTCATTGGCGGTGTCATGATCAGATCAGGGCGAGCTGTGACCACATGTTGGATGATATATTTCCTGTCTCAGAGGAATATAATGAGCGGGGGGTTTCATGTGGATAAGAGCAGTCAAATGCTACTCTGGATATCTGTGAGCTAGCAGATAGAAACGCACCTTGTGCTTTCATAAAAACAGATAATATAATTCAGAACATTGCATACTGTAAATTAGAGATGCTTTTTGTGCAACTTTCTTTTGTATTGCACACTAACAAGGATGGATGTAAAATCCCTTTAGTCAAAAAGTACAAATTGAATGGTTTATTGTAATCTGGGCACATCCTACAGTAAGTACTGTTAAGTGGCAAGTGGTTGCTTCAAAACCAAACAGCATGAGGACAAAGGCATGCGCTTTGTTCTGGTTTGTGTTGCATTATTGTATTATTATTATACTATTATTTGCCTCGCAGTAAAAATGAATAATTAATCAATACAAATAGAATCTAAAAAGATGTGTGCCGGCTGACCGGTGACGTCGTGATCACCGTCCATTTATCAACTGACTCTTTAAACACGCTGAAGGGTGGGAGGAGGAGGATTGGCTGGGCGCTCTCTAGCGTAACAAATAGCGGTGGTCGCGATCCATTGACACGGCTCGGATTTCTGAACTGATGACTGGTGCTTACCTTCTGGTCGGGCAGTAGCGGGTTCGTCTGCAGCGAACTCAAATGGCCGTTGATGAGTGCCGTGGGTCTGTCGTGTTCGCAGAACAGGTTGCCGTTAATGTAGTGGAATCGATCTCCGGGGACCAGCCTGTTCCGGCAGGTGGAACATGTGAAACACTGCAGACGGACAGACGGACGGCGAGGGAGAGAAATTCACACTCATTTCCTTGGACCACAAGGCAGTGCTCAATCCTATTATGCAATAATACCTTGGGCAAACACTTGTATGTGTGTGTGTGTGCGCGAACATGCACACACAACAAAGCAATATGCTTGTGTGTGTGTATGTATGTGTGTGTGGTTTACGGGGTTCAGTTTGGCTAGCTAGACCACACAGACACAGTGTGGGGCAACTGGTCTGTGTGTGTGTGTTGGGGGGGGGTGTATTACTATGGCTGGTGTTTGTGTGTTTGACTACATTTGTGTCGCTACTGTGCATTGGCCTGCATTCAGGTGTGCATTGGGGTAGGGGGTAGCAACCTATGGTTACAATTTACAATTAGGTCATTTAGCGGATGCTTTTATCCAAAATGACTCACAGTGAGTACAATTACAAAGTATTAAGGAGCAGGGAGGGGTTAGACATCTTGCTCAAGGATGCTTATATGTAGGCCAGGCCTGCTGAGAAGTTTATCCTTCCCCGTACACTTATCAAAAATCAATTCAAAATTGAATTTAAAAATGTTAAAAACCTTTAACATTAACCACAGTTTGCGTTTTCCTGGTAGAGTTCAATTCATTTACAGTCCTTTACAGTGTAAAAGAGTTAAGATAATCCAGGATGTGAACACACATTTGATCCCATTAAGGAGTGATTGAGTTCACTAAGGTTTTAACATTAGCGCAAATTCTGCAGGTTACCTTAAGATGGTACACGTTGCCCTGTGCCCTCATCACCAGTTCACTGGCTGGAATGGACTGACCGCAAGCACTGCAAGCTCCGCTGTGCCCAAATAGTCTACAAAAGGAAGAAAGAAGTAAAGTTGTTATGGAACCACAGTAGACATCTGCAGAAGAATCGACCATACTAAAGTATCAACTATTACTGAGTACTGAAAACTGAAAGGTTATCCAAAAAACAGTAGCGCTTCAAAAGAGTCCTTGAGGAAATCGTAAAAACGTGGGAGGCAGAGAAAAAACAACAACATAAAAAATAGAAAACAAAAGAAATATCGAAGTATACGGAAACACAAAATCAGAGCAACAGCGGGAAACAAAACAGAAACAACTCGGTGCCTGGCTTTCCGCGAGCGCCTCGCTCCCCCAAAACTGCATATTACTTTTGCTGCTACCCCCCCCGCAACCTAATAATAACGTGGAACATAAGCAATCAGGTCCTAAGAGGATTTGATTGTACGTCTAGGCGGAGACATAGTGCTTTTGCCATTAGGACGCCTGTGAATGCCCTGTCGGCGCGCCGTTTCCATTAAAAACCCGTAGCTACTGGGGTTGATATATAATGTGCATGGGTTAACCTTTTCAATCATGGTGTCAACACTTTAGATTTGCTTTGGCTCATCTTTTTTCGTCCCTAACCCTCTCTCTCTCACACTCTCTCTCTCTCTGCCTCTTGATAATGAAATGCTTGCTCCAGCCTTCCTTCTATCTTCCTTCTCAGTCCACAATTTAGATTACTTCATCTTGGTGAGCAGCAAACTGAATGAAATTTCGATTTGAGCAGAAAGTAATTTACTAGGATCTGGAGCCATTTGTCATCATATCTCACCGGGTGTTTGCTCTATCACTGCACTTTTCCTAAGCAATCAAATAAGACCACGGCATCTGACATGCTCGGGGGGGGGGATAAGGGGGAGTGTTTAACACTGGCATATGTGTGCTTGTGTGGGTGCATATTTGATAAAGTTGTTGAGATAAAAAATTAACAAGGGTGAGAAATTAAATTAAAAAGGGTGTTTTAACCATGGACCCCTGGACCACATATATGAGGTGGTTCAGGCTATGAACAACTTTTAAGACCATAGAGCATATCCTAAAACATATACAGTATAAACAACCATAAACACCTGTGAAAACAAGGAACAAATCATGTACATACAATTTTGTTAAAGGTATACTCGATTGTGTTATAGCACCCCTAGAGCACCACGTTTCTGCCCCAGCTCACTGGTTATGTTTGAATCACAACTGTCCACAAAAGTGTTGGTGGCTGTAGGGCAAGAACTAAAGCTGGGTGGGATAGTGTTACAGGGAGAGGAGTAGAGAGGAGTGTCAGCCACTCAGAATTCAGTTGTGAGCGGTACAAAAAAACATTTTTGTAACGCTGGTTTCATTTATAAAGGGCATCTAAACAGTGTGAGACACTCTTTCATTTATATCCCGTGCAGTTGTTAGGTACACTGACAAGCCAAGCATGTGAGTTCTTTGCAGATGGACACGAAAAAGGCTTTCAATAACAAAGCCTTCGAAGAAGCAAATTTTGCCTTGGCATCGATTGGAAGGGCTCCATCAAAACTCAATTTTAGAAACTAATTAACTGGAGACTGTTGTCGCAACGTCGCCAATTCTCTGCCTTAGCGGGGACAAACATGACAGAGGAAATGACCACATGGCTTGTTTTAAGGCTATTGTGTTTGTCTACTTGCGTAGAACACACATACAGTTCTGCTTCAAAGTCTTTTGTGACCCTCTTGTGAGCCTCATACTTCCACCGCCCTTTAAGGTTTTATTTAAAGGTTAATTTAAGGTTTGCCTAAATTCAAAACATGTTTCATATTAAAGATTAAACCAGATTAAAAGATGAATGCAATGATGTTTATTATAACATCACAGCTGTATAAATATAAGATCTTAATAAAAGAAGACAATGGAACGTTTTAACACAGGCCAGCCATTTCTCCATGTGGTACCCATATCAGGTTTATTATTTTACCTGCTATAGCTGCTGATAGTATTTGATTTGCAGGGCAAACTCTTTAGGTGCTCAATTAAGTTGCTATCAGTTTGCACTTGGACTCTTAATGGCGGCTTCTTTCATTGAACTCTGCACCGGGTTGAAGGGGAAAAAAAAACCCAGGTCAGTATAATTAACACCAAGGGACTATTTAATTGCAATGACACATCTGGTCTTCGCTATTTTCCCTCCAAATCCCCTCTCCTGCTGTTGTTTCCCAAGGTTTGTCAAGCGATGTAGAAAATGCTGTGCTGGGATATTTGTTTTCCCCTGCCCACATTAAGGGTTCTTACTTTAAAATGCCACACACACACAGCGGCTTTTACACAAATTCGAATAAAATTTTGGAGAATTGCACCGTCTATAGGCAATGGCTATTGGATTTCATTTCGACACCGACAGTCAGGTGAAATATAGCATGACTTGCTATTAGGCTGTCTGGTAAATGCAGACCTCATTCACCAAGGCCTTTGAGCAGGGTAAAATTACCCCCACAACAATGATTTCTGCAACACAGTCCATTAAAAATGCCTCTCTACATCAGCAGGCAAAGCACCTTAAAAGCACTAGGCCATATTGATACTGAGCGGGGCTTTGCATAATGGGAAGAGCTGCATTAGAGATGGGGGAGGTTTGGGGTGGGGGGGGGGG
>JAOEHI010000019.1:485165-511797 GCA_025447815.1 Percopsis transmontana | reverse complement strand
CCCCCCCCCCCCCCCCCCCCCCCGCCCCCCCCCCGCCGCCCCCCGGCCCCGGGGGGGGGGGGGGCGGGGGGGGGCGGGCCCCCCGGCCGGCCGGCGCGCGCCGCGCCCCCCCCCCCGGGGCTGAGGCGAGGCGTGCGGGAGGGGAAGGGGGGCATGAGCATGTGTGTGTGTGCATGTTTTGGGAGGGAGATGGTGTGGGGGTGGGGGATCAGCCAAATTACACTTGGTTAATTCAGAGTAACAGATCTGGCCCCAAGTGAATTGAAGGCCTTGAATTAATTCTGTTATGACAAATCAAGATAAACGTTTCCCTAAATTGCATGCGATTTAATTAATTTCTGAGATCCCGTTTTCCTGGACTAATAGTTCACATTCTCTTGTGCTGTCATAGTGCTTGAGTGGGCAGACTTCAAAGTGATATTAAATAACCAACTATTAGATTTACCTCACACGTTCTATTGGAAAAGTGCCATTTAATTACCTAGGCTTATTCAATTAAAAGGGGACAGCATTTTCCCTGAATCCACCAGCTACATGTAAATTAATTTTCCCTCTACTGGCAACCTGCACAAATGATACTACCTCTACCTTAAAAACAGCAAAATCCGAAACATAATACAAAACAAACTAACTTTGAGATTTAAGCTGCACTGCGTGGACAAACACTGGTGTTTGTGATGTCCTTTGTCCCTTTATCAGACAGAATGGTGGTGTGGCTTTTGCTGAAAGTAGTTCCTGTAAACTGAGCGATGTCAGGGTGCTAATTCTACTCAGATAGTGTGCAAGTATACGTTACATAGTGCAATACCCTGCCCAGTACAGGAGAGTTTGAATTTCTAAAATTGTACAATGATACTAGATTGTACACACTAAACCTTTAATGAAAATTCAGAACTATAATTTTAAATGTGAGCATAGAATCCTTTTCCATCGCGAAAGTAGGACTGTCCCTTTAAGAGAAAAGGGGGGAAAACAGCGGCAACTGGCCTTCTTAATAATCCCCTCCTCTACATGTCTTTCTGCCTTGCTCTCTCTCAAAAGCCAATTTGGTTAATTAAATGTTTTGTTTGCAATGTGGCTCTCATTCATTTCGGACACGTCATTGCGAGCGGATACAAGCCAGGGACCAGATCTCATTAGATAAAACCCATCAGGACGAGAGGAAATGGAGGACAACTATAATTAAAGCATTTAATTGTGTAGACTAGGCTGCTAGATGATTCCCTCCCCTCCTACCCTTATCTCTACAGAGATCTCCTGCTTGTGTAAGATGTGTTTTAGCTCCTGCCTTCCACTAAGCATGCTCTCATTACAAGTGGAAAGGTGTATCTACATTTCCCCTCGTCCAATTTAAATTAGGTTATAGTGCTATTATGAATGAAGTAGCCCATTGACTTCCTTGTGTCTTTTATGAGGTTACGAGGAGAGCGTAGAGGCATTCGTAAAGATTTCAGATAATCCTTGAAGATGTGTTGAATGTGCATTTTTGCCTTATAAGTTCAATACCAGATATTTCTTAGTATTATTTTAAGGAATTGTAAATAGCATTGGTGAATACAAATCAAACGTATGCATAAGTTTTCACTATTTGTTTAGCAAAAGCTGTATCTTTCAGGGGTCAGATTTTGAATGAGGCCATCACACAAGGCTTCTCTAGCTTACCAAAATGAGAGTGCCATGGCCAGTCTGTGGTTAAAACTAGAATATTCTAAAAGGCTACCATTGCTAATTAAATAGTCCTTTACTGATATTAAATGCGCACCAAGCCCTTTTGAATCCCATAGGAGACACGGCCCATACGCATCTATCCCAAACACTTTTTGAACGTCTTGGACCACAAACACAAAATGCTTCAAAAACATGTTTATATTTTTCAGTTAACTGTGAGCGACCAACAAACACACAGATGGTGTGGAGAGTGGCAGTTTTACTGTTGGCTCTAAAACTGCCAAGTAAAGTATTTTTTTCTAAAAACAATTTTCACATTCTTTGTTATTAAATTAGAATACTAAACTGTTCTGTTTTCAGTTGACAAATGCATTTTTAATGGTAAAATTAAATGTCTGACTTAATTACAATAAAACACCAAATGAATAAAATAATGCAACAATAATACCAACATCCATTAAAAGAACAAGCTAATGTAAATCATTCGCCCACACCCATTACTGTTACCCATTACATTTCTGTCCCTTACCTTATGTAGTCATTTCTGCAGAGAATCATGCCACTTTTTGTGTAGCACGATGTGCCTATTTCACCCAGCTGGGCCTGGCAGCATGAACACTTGAGGCATCGGCTGTGCCAATAGCTGTCCATGGTGAAAAGGAGGAAGCGGTCTGCGATTTTGCCCCCACACCCCGCACAACGCTTCCAAGAAAGAGAACCCGCTCCAACCGTTGGTGGCTGTGCGCTACCTCCAGGGTTCACCATGGTCCCTAAAAACACACACAAACATATAGAGGAGAGGTTATTTTGGCAGCCTGCAAGCTGCCCGGTGTCAAACTTATGTTTCACATAAAACAGTCTTGCCCATGACCTAAATAAGCTCTGAGACACCGTCTTACAGGCCAAGAGTAACCACGTAAGGTATACTAATTTAACTATACTATGTTATCAAAAACTCCTGATATGCCCCCCAAAAGCTTTGTCTAATATTTGTCTTGTCTTCCGATTGGCTGCAAGCTGTAAAAGAGCACAATACCTGAAATTAATAAACTATTTTGAAAATGTATTCTGCTACAAAAAAAATAATTTTGTGTCATTTTAAGTCATTTTGAGTCATTTTGTGAACTTATCTGCCCATGATCTCTGTCTCAATCCAAAACTGTTGCTTCACTGGCCATCTGATGATGAATGTGTGTTAACTGATAACACCAGGGGCCCTGGGGCAATTACAGTGTAGGCTTTTGTTATGCTGTTTTAACACAATGCCTCATCTCTCCATTCTACTAAGAACCGTTTGGAAGTTGGCCTATATTAGAGACAGTTAGCACAGGAGGAATGGTCAACAAGTTACTAGGGATTGATAGTTTGGTGTTTACAAAAAATTGCATTTGTTTGGTAACTAGGACTTTGCTAATAACAATGTGCAAAAATGGATGGCCAGTAACAAATATTGATCATTTACATGGCATCTGTGGGTGTAATGACGCGGCTTCCTGTTACATATTATAATCTATTAATGCAATGCAGGCATTTGTTTCACTGATAAATGAATGTTGGCTGCATCAAATCTAACACTCCACAATTTTGTTAGGCAGGACTTCATAGCTGGCTAAGCCAAATCCTTGTTGAAAGGCAGGTAGGGTAATTAGAGGTGGTGTGTGTGCGTGTGTGCGTGTGTGTGTGTGCACGGAGAAAAAAGCATTCAGTAACCCCATTAGCAGAGGCTCTTAGGGACAAGCCACGTCCATACCACAGTGCTGATTAAATCTAAAAGGAGATGAATAAAAAAAAAGCAGAGCTGAAAGCGACTCCCCTGGATAAATAAGACCAGGACCCATCGTCAAGTTTCATTCAGTTAGGGGAGGACTTTGTGGGGACGGGAGGGGTGGAGGGGTAGGGGGTGGCTTTTAACTTAAATGGGCTAACTCAAGTAATTACACGGCCAGGCAATTTAGTAGGCACTGAGCTGGAGTGGTGGAAATAGAAAGCACATCAGACATCCCCTATGCTGAAAAGATCATGTCTGCCAGTTTTTTTTCTTCTCCTTCTCCCCCTCTTGCGTTTTAATGGGGAAAAAAGTAGGCTAACGGCCGCTGCCAGTGAAACACTACTGTGTGGCATCACACAGGTCTACGATAAGTAGACTAGATGCGTGGATAGGAAACGGGGAGGGGGGTAATGTAGCAAGAATAACATAGGCTATCAAATGTCACTAGCATTCTTAAAGAAAAACACCAGCTTTTAGTAGAGGGAAAGAACAGCCACGCAGGATAGTTTGCCATCGGTGTAATATAGCTGTAATAATATTTTATCACACATCATGATCAACTATCCATCTAACATTAGATCAAAATAAACACCCACCTCGTTTGTCCCTTTTAAGTGTAATGGTTGAAGTTGGTTGGATAAATTACTTAAAATTAAAAATAAAACAATAACACAGATCTCTCTTTATGTGAAAAAGAGAGGTTGGAACAGTCCATAAACTACGATAAAACACAGCGTATATCGCGATTGTCGTCCTCTAAGTCCTGGGAAACGGCAAACCACGCACGGGACTTCGCTCGGTAATTCGCTGCCTTGACTGCTGGCAATAATCGAAGTAGTAACGTTACAGCAAATGGAGTTATCAGATAGTATTTCCTCTGGATCGCTCCCGTCTTACAGTTGGCTTGGTCGTTGTTTTTCTTCGGAACAAAAGCAGTCCATTGCAAGACGTTGTGACAGATCTACGCATGCTTTAGTTTTCTCAAAACAAGATCTGAGTAGGCCTGTTTTGGCAAAAGATTTGGCTTGCGATGCACGCTACATGGACTGTCCTCTAGTCTGGTGTGCGTACTCGCTCCCGTTGCTTGCTTGTTCTACATGTGTCGCTGACAGCACGAAATCTCCAGTAAAACCCCTTTTAGCTGCGTGACGTAAATGGCTGTATAGCCAATCTCCACTCAGCCCATTTAAGCTGAATAACAAATCCACCCAATCAGAAGAATGGGAAATTTACTTGGACTCACGGAAGCAAAGGAGGAAAATGCCACTAGAGGTAAGATGGATCGTAGACCTCTTGAAGAAGCAGAGAAGCGTGTCAAATCTACACACTTTAAAATGGCAAATGACAACTTGTTAGGCGACCCAAAGCAGAGAGAACCTGGTTTATTCCCTGTCTTTGCAGTTAGAAATGATTTGTAATAGTCACGGCTTCAATGCTGTAGGATGGAAATGCCAGTTCTACAAGCCGCTTAAACATTAACAACATCAAAAGCTCTATTTCCCTCTAATATAAGGCCTACATTATTTTCATCAGTTCGCGTTTGATAACTTCTCAATTTACCCAATATTTCGCCAGACTCCAGGGGATATCTAACAGCTGCATAGTGGCGCCATCATCTGTCATTGCAAGTAAGTACAAGAAGGCCTGCTCTAGTTTCGAATCCAATCAAGCTTTAGGTCATTGATTTCAACGAAAGGCAAGGCAACACAAAATACCTTACGCTGTCTCACCTGAAAACAGGTCAGTGAAAAACGAATCAACTAACTTTTTGATGAAATTCATAAAGTTGATGTTGTTGTTGAGAAGTTGCCTTTGAATAAAGTTATTTGCGATTCAGTGGGTAGATTGGTTTTACATGACAAAACAGCTTTATTATGCACTGCCACTAGCTTAATTAGAAAGACATCAGATGTATAAAGATGATCTTATTCTTGACTTTAATTGTTTAATTATTCTGGCTCCGAAGAGATTGCGCTTGCACAGGACTGATTTCCCCTTTGGCAAAGCCAACACCATGCCAGTGTGGTTTGAGTTACATTCTCCTGACATTCTCATCAAGTCTCCTGCTCTCAAGAACAAAAAACACTGAACATGGCAAAGAATGTCTTTTCCACCAAGGAATGATTAATTGATATAAATGATTAAAACAGAGGGAAATTATGAAATGAATTTGAAAAGGGGCCTCACAGGAAAAGCTTTGTTTGGCCCAGGCCTTTTTTAATGAGCTTTTCATAACTGGGCAAGAGAAATTACTCTGTGTGTTATTATTTTTTCTTTCTTTTTTTCTAGGGTCTTTTACGGAATAATTACGGCTAGCCATAGTGTGTTTGTGTGTGTGTGTGTGTGTGTGTGTGTGTGTGTGTGTGTGTGTGGGTTTGAGCTCAGTAATAGATCTTCCACCATTCTTCATTGATACGTTTCAATCATGTGTCCAAGCAGCCACATTATCAAGAAGACCAGCTGAGAAACAGTGGCACCACAATATGAAATCCCATTCCAGTGTTTAAACAGGGACAACAGAGCGTCAGATGTGGCTTAAATAGTATTGATACTCCCCCTAGGGGGGCTGTGTGGCGGTGGATTCTGGTGGTCTTCTTCAAGAATAAAAGGATGCTTCATAATGAAATTGCTTCTCCCGTGGGGAAACACAACGCTAGCTTCTAAAGAGAAATATCCCACATAGTTGTATTCTGCGTGTTGACACACCACAGGCAATATTCATAATAATAAATGCATTTGCTTAAAAATGGTGAATCACCAAATTACACCAAGCAATTGTTTACAACAACCAAATGTTTGTGGGCGTGCACATTCCTCTGAGTGTGTGTGCTGTCTCTTTGAGAGAATAATATTCGCTTTGCTGAGCCAACTGATGAGGGAAGATTAGAGTTTAGATTATCTACAGATAGAGCACACTCACTCCTTGCCTGCACAGAGGATTGCAAGCTGCACAGAAAAATCACCAAATGAGATCTTATAAATGAGTCACTGGCTGCATCCTTAAAGCGCTCTAATGTTATTCTAGAATCACTAAAGAGCATTTGGACCAAGGCAATCGGCACAACATTTTCTGTTCTTTTGAATGTATTACGAATTTAATAACTGTGACCCCCCCCCCCCCCCCAAATTCTTTACAAGGAATTTCATTTGTGTGAATATAAACAATACATGCAAAATTAATGGAAATAAAATCACAAACATGGTATTTTCCTGAAATGTACATTTAAAGGGGCAACAAATGAATCACTTTGACTTTCTGAAACTATAGGAATAATTATCAAATAATTGTAAAAATTACTAAGTATTGTGTAGTAATTACCTAACAATTACCCAGTAGTATATAAAGAAGAATACACATTTATTAATAAATTTATTTTTTATAGCGCTTTTCTAAACACTCACAGACGCTTTACAATTTTGAATACAAACAGACAAAACAAAACAGACTAACAGACAAGGTACGTAGACAAGGTTGCTTGACAAATAATGAGAATGAGATGAAAATGAGGGAAAAACAGGGAAAGTTTGTTAACCGGAAAATGCAAGTTTGAAGAGGTGAGTTTTGAGGGCCTGTTTGAAGGCTGGTAGGGTTCTTGACTGCTTGATGTGGTCAGGGAAGGTGTTCCAGTGGGTGGGTGCAGCAGCTGAGAAGGCTCTCTCGCCCCAGGTCCGGAGTTTAGTCCTGATGGTCTTGAGTGTGTTAGCATCAACGGACCTGAGGAGGCGGGCGGGAGTATTGCGGGTGAGAAGGTCGGAGAGGTATGGAGGGGCAAGGTTATTAAGTGCTTTGTATGTGAGGAGAAGTATTTTGAAGTTGATCCTGTGTTTGACTGGGAGCCAGTGGAGTTTATGGAGAACAGGGGTAATGTGTTCTTGGTGGAGGTGAGAAGGCGGGCAGCTGAGTTCTGGACGTATTGGAGTTGGTTGGTGATTTTGTGTGGTAGTCCGTAAAGAATGCTGCTGCAGTAGTCCAATCTGGAGGTGATGAGGGCATGGATGAGTGTTTCAGCTGCGGTGGTGGACAGAGAGGGGCAGATGCGTGCAATGTTACGAAGGTGAAAGAAGGCAGGTTGGTGACATGGTTGACATGTGGTACAAAGGAGAGGGTGGGATCGAAGATGGTTCCAAAGTTGCGGATGCAGGTGGAGGGGGCAATGTTGGAGTCATCGATGTTGAGGGAAAAGGTCTGGGCATGTCGGGTGAGGGAGTTTGGGCCGATTTACTAGTTTATTACTAGTAGACAGTACTTCATCATTTCCCAATTTCCCTGTCTATTACTTTTTGCTATGTTGTGCAAAAAGTAAAAGTAAGTGTTACTTTTTTGACTTCTAAGTGAGGTTTTTATTTAACAGTAAAGCTTAATGACACATTGATTTTCTTTCTGAATACCATGGGCGCCAAACAGATGATTCCTACAACACTTGTGCTTAACCTTGGTGTAATTTGTAGGTAATGGATTTGTACATAATGCTCCCTAAAGGCCAATACTACCTGCCATATGGTTCCTATGTCGATTTAACCTTGGCAATAGGGTTTCCAAAATCACAGCATTTTCACTTTTTCTTCATTGGGAATTTTAGCTGCTTTTAGACTTCAATTGTAAATATACCTTGGAACACTTTGAAATGTCACGTTTTTCCAGGCCTGTCATTTGATGAAACATGCTCTAGTATAGTAGATGTCACTTCTTCTAAAAGCTTTATACTGTATCGTAATCCAATATATGATAACGTTAAGGGTGACTCTCCTTCAGAAGTTCTTTCGCAAAGAGCAATACCTTCTAGTTACCAATGGCACTTGTCTACAAACATGCCATCTCAGATACACTGAAAGCAAAACGGCAATGAATCAGCACAACACAGTCAAAACAACACCTTAACAACGGAAAAAATATATGAAACAGCAGGGTAACTGAATTTCAGAACATAAAACAGCATTTAAGTGTTGTAGTTGCAAATCACTGGATAATTATTGTTGCACACTATTTCTGGCTCGCACAAACTGCGCACACGTGCACGTTTATAACACAGTGGTCCGCCTTTAGAACAACATTGCATTAATGAAACGCGAATCCTTAATGAGTCTCAACGTCTTGTGATAAATTTCATGATTATTCAGCCCCACGCGACTGCAGTTGGAAATTCATCAGTCAAAGCAAATTAGTAGGGATCCATTAGGGTACAGAGTCTTGTAGGCACATTCACTTTATTAGCCTTTTACACCCATCGCCATAATTGGGAGCATATTTCATTTCGCCCGCTTTAGTGAATGGCTGCTCACACCCACCCCATACAATTCCTGTCATACCATAAAATGAAATAAAACATCGCTGCTTGTTTTAACGGGAGCTGTTTATTTCACTGGGGATTATCTTATCCTTTCTAGGTGACCCCAAGCCAAACTGATCAACGGTTCTACACTGATCTCTTACAGCTTCAAATGAAAGAAACATCAAGATGCAATGATATGTTTCCCCCTCCCTTAACAAAGATTAAACAAGTGCGTAATGAAAGGGCGGTATTGTTTTTGCGCAAAAGGAGTCCCTGCTCTGAGCATGCAGGTCCTTGTTGATCCGTGGCACAGGGCACAGGGGATAATTTCTTTAGGATGACTGACGATAGGTTCCCATCACAGATGCCCCTCTTGTTTGTCTTAGGGGAAGGCCCTGGGTTCGCCTTACGCAGCAAAGTCCCTCTCGTCCTCTGACAACCTGCAGACAACTCAGATGAGCTGCATTCTTCTTGCAGAGACACTAAGTCTAAGACATGGTAGAATGAACAGGAAAACCCTCTCTGTTCGGTTTGGCTAAGTCCCTTCTGGGACCATGAAACAAAAACAGTTTGATTGCTTAGGAAAGACTCTCTAAAGGGCAGCTTGAGGAATTCGGGAGGCCTAGCTCCATTGATAATCGTTGAAGTTTACTGAAAAACACACATGCAACCCAAAAATGCATTTAGAAATGTCCTGGGAACGCCTGCAAGACACAAACACTGTATCCTGTCTACAGAGAAAAGTTATTAAAGGATTATCTGATTTCTAATTCAGATTTAGTTATAACTGACATGTGTACACACTGACAATTACTTATAAACGTGGAGTGGCCTATTACATTACTTTATCAGATTTTTTTAAGATAAAGATTGAAATCTTTACTTCAGTTATAACTTGCACCATGGCAGTAAATATAAATGCAAAATTATCAGACACATAATCAAAGTTACCATCTCAAATTCACACTCTGCATCTTTTCCTAGCAAATTGAGGTAATACAAAAGTTACTTAGCCTAGTGCCTATTCATGAAAGCCTTTCCATTTGCAGCTCTAAATTATGATAACCTGATGTTATTCCCTGAAAAAAGACATCAGCATCAAACAGTGGTTGGTCCACCAGTTAGGAGAAGCAAAACAGGAAAACCCACTATATATAACTAGGCCCTTATTTGTCCACAAACTGTCGCTGTTTGGTTTCAAGTCAATCCATTTTTGTATTTACTGACTGTAGGTGTTGCCAGAATGACCTAAGCACTGTAAAAGAGTTTCCAGCTATTTCCCAATACGTGTCTATGTTTTTGTGATGCATCTTTGTATTCAACACAACAAAAATTAGACCATCTACAATAAAGCTGGAAATGTTATACTGTACTTGCCACCTGGTCAGATTTGCTGCATAATCTGACAAATCGAATTACGTCAGATACTGAAAAGTTATTGTTATATTATGTCACTGCTATAAATATTGCATGTTCCAGCTAAACTACCACTAAAACACACTCGTCACTGGTAAGGCGAGGTAGCTCTTTACGACAAGCATTGGGGCTCATGGGAAATGTAGTCTTTACTAATCGCTTTGTCCACACAACGTAAACTCCATATATTGTTTGTGCCTGTTAGCAGTTGCAGTATTTCACCAGATATGGGGAAAGGCCGCTAGGCCACCATACTGCCCAAATCTTTTCTCATTCTGCCCTCATCTTGGTCGTGTTTGTCCAAAACAATGGCCTTAAAGCCTCAAATAGATCTGCTGTGGACCTGATTGGAAGGTAATAAAAATCTGTGTTGAACAAAGGAATGAAATAGGTTACATTCAAAGACAGGCACATACACACACTGTGCTTGCGCACACGCACACACTCGCACACAGAAAATAGCACCCTTATCATCCCTGTTTCATTTAGAGTTGATTGCTGTCGGATTATAATGCAATCACCACACTGTGTGAACCGTAACTATGGGAACTGGTTTTAACTGTTTATCTTGCCAGAGATCTTAATTTAAGTTTGAACACTCTGGATTACTATAGATGTGAAAGACGAGGGGAAATTGACGTTAAAAAAAAGGGGAATGGAAAAGTGAAGGAGGTTAGCAGAGGGAACGGAGGGAGAAAAGAGAGAAACAGATGCTTTCTTGTTCTTTCTGTTGTATTTCGTAGGCAATTTTAATTTGTCTTTCAGAGAGAAATTCAATTTATGATGACAATCCGTGGGGGTAACAATGGAAGCCGTGGAGTACGTCGGCCATGGGAAAAGTTGCTGCTGGAGAATGCCACTAATCTTGGCAAAATGAATCATTCACACTTTATTTGGACATCTGTGTTAACTCACCCCCCGCCCCGACCAACACACACACACACAAGCCCCACCACCCTTCTTCACACAACTTTTATTCATTTTGTGACAGTTTTATTTCAAGTCGTGCAGGTGGTTCGAGACTCGGCAGCCAACAGGAATGCTTGAATGGAGATGGTCCAAAAATGTCCAGCAGAAGATGTTCATAATGGTGTTTTTTCTTTGTACAGTGTAGGACTGTCAGTAAACCCAGGCCATTGCTAATGCATAGCTGAGACTGCACGCAATGCATCGGACATTGCAAACAGAGACAGTATCCTTCCCAGTGTTCTGGATATGTTATCCCTTTATAATGAAATGTGTCTAACAAAGGCGTTTGAATGGAAAGTGTAACTAGAACCGGTTTAAGGCCATTATTGCCCCTGAAGCTATGACCATAGTTGAGCCTATATCCGGCCACATCCCCTTGAATAACCTCAATCTAAATACAGGATATTACATGTACTGATACAGCTTTCATACACAGTATGGGTATTATTATTGTTTTTGACATCACAAACATTTGTTCAAAATGTCTGCAGGACCTTTTTATTATGAGTTTATCAGTCAAAATATATACTTGGTTTTGGTAGACTTTCGATAAATTCCCTTCGAGTACTTAGTCTGACAGAATACATAGTCTCATTGCAAAGGTAATAATATTTAAATTTTCTCAAAAATCTTAGAAAATAATCTCCTTTCTAATGCACGTTGTGTAAACCACTTTTTCCCTATTAGATGTGAAGATCCCATTAGATAATTTAACTTATTCTATTAAGGCCCCATTAAGATGATATTAAAGCTTAAAGTATTAAAGCTCATGTTGCAAAAATTGAGACATCTAATGACTCAGTCAGCCGATTGTGGGTGGGTTTAGAGCAAAATAAAATCAGCTTCAATACTAATCTAATGGAGGTGCCCGTAAACCTAACCTAATCAAAATATTTAGTGGAACACATTATCATCACAGTATAACACCAAGTCAAGTAAACTTCAGGGATATCAATCTGTCCAGTTAGGAAGCATAAGGGATTGTAAATCAATGTCACCTGTTTAGGTGCAAATGAAAGTGACAACAGGTGCACTGGGGAGACAACAGCAAGACAACCCCCAAAATGGGAATGGTTTTGCAGGTGGTGGCCACAGACAACTGCTCTCTCCTTATCTTTCCTGACTGATTCTTCTCTAGTTTTGCGTTTTGCTAATGTCTATGTCACTACTGATAGCATGAGGCAGTACCTGCAGCCCATTCAGGTTACACAGGCAGTCCAGCTCCTCTAGGATGGCACATCCATATGTGCCAAGAAGGTTTGCTGTGTCTCCCAGTACAGTCTCAAGAGCATGGTTGAGATACCAGGAGATGGGCCGAGACCTAGACAGGGCCGTAGGGTATCAATCAGCAGCAGGACTGGTATCTTCTCCTTTGTGTGAGGAGGAACAGGAGGAGCACTGCCAGAGCCCTACAGAATGACCTCCAGCAGGCTACTGGTGTGCATGTTTCTGACCAAACTGTCTTCATGAGGGTGGCACGAGGGCCCAACGTCCTTTAGCGGAACCTGTGCTCACAGCCCACTACCATGCAGTCCGATTGGCATTCGCCAGAGAACACCAGAATTGGCAGGTCCACCCTTGTTGCCCCGTTCTCTTCACAGATGAGAGCAGGTTCCCACTGAGCACATTAGACAAAAAGTGTGGAGACGCCAAGGTGAATGTTATGCTGCTTTCAGCATCATCCAGCATGATTGGTTTGGCGGTAGGTCAGTGATGGTCTGAGGAGGCATATCCTTGGAGGGTCGCACAGACCTCCACGTGCTAGCCAACGGTACCCTGACTGCTGTTAATTACCGGGATGACATTCTCAGACCCATCATCAGACCTTAGGCTGGTGCAGTGGGCCCTGGGTTCCTCTTGGTGCAGGACAGTTCCCGGATTCATGTAACCAGAGTGTGTAGGCAGTTCCTGGATGATAAAGGCATTGATGCCATTGACTGGCCCTCACATTCCCCATACCTGAATCCAATTGAGAACCTCTGGGACGTTACGTATTGGTGCATCCGACGCCGCCAAGTAGCACCACAGACTGTCCAGGAGCTCACTGATGCCCTGATCCAGGTCTGGGAGGAGATCCCCCAGGACACCATCCATCGTCTCATCAGGAGCATGCCCAGATTTTGTCGGGAGTGCATACAGGCACGTGGGGGCATACACACTACTGAGTCACATCATGAGTTGCTGTGATGAAATTCACGCAAGTTGAAACAGCCTGTGATTTCAATTGTTTACTTTGATTTTCTGTCTGAGTTTGAATCCAGCCCTCAATCAGTTGGTGACTTTGGTTTCCACGTCATTTTGTTATCAACGAATTACATAATATACAGTTAAGATTTTGATCTTTAATATATGTTGTTCATAAAGACCCGATTGATGATTTCAGTGTATATGGCTGACATACTAATATTGCCCATGTTTCTCCACATGCTATGGTTATATATTAGTCCTTTGTAAGAATTAGCATAATACTATATTGGCTATATGGTCAGTATTTGCCTCAAAGTTTGCTGCTGCTAGTACTGTTTTCTTGCTCATAAGCATTTTGAGCTATACAAAACACTTTTGATGTAAACCTTGATAAGGATTACAAGAAGGTACCAAACTGGGTTTTGGGGATGTGGTGGAGAAAAATTTCTGAGCCATGTTTATGTTTTGTACAGCCCAATAAAGTATCCATAACAGCAAACATTTCAAATGTTTTACTCTGTAATTCCAGAAACTATTATCTTTTTTTGTAGTGGAACTATGCATTTGTATTCTCCAAATGTAGGGAGGAAAATGTAAAAAATGCATGTCTATTTTTTATTTCAATATGCTGTATTGTCCCACAGCTCAATTTAACGAAATAAAAAAGCAATGTGTGGAAAGGAAATAAGTTGTACTGGCAGGGTCAGTAATCAATAGGAAGTTAATTAATGAAGGGGGTGCAGTGATATAAGATATGGATTTCCGATTGCCTACATGGCTTCCAATCACTGAAATGTCACTAGTGTTGAACCTAGTGACAAAATATACTGTATTGCCTTTAATTCCCCCCCACATTGTAGTATTTAAAGAAAAAAATGTTGTTTTATAATTGATGCATCAAGTCGATGTACACTGCAGGTATGAATAATGGATGGTTGCTAGTTCTTATGATACTCTTATGATAGCCAACCTACAGCTTGTTACCTTTTTAGATCCTAATGTTCAGGATTTTCAGGAAATTTGCCAAACCCCAAACACAAGATTTTACATTAACTGTTATGAATATGAATCATTTATCATAGTTTCCATTTAATGGAAATTATTTATTTGAAATATTATTTTAAACAGTTTTTCATCAAACCATTTATAATGACCATTCTGGTGACGACTAAAGATGCAATCTAGCTTTTTATTTCTAATTTTCCTTTCTATAACATTTGAGCTGCTATATAACCTACAGCATAAGAATGCTAGACTGACCTTCAGCTCCCTTATATCCTCTGCATAGCCTAATACAGTGGTTCATATCTTGAATAAGAGCTAAGATGTGGCCCTTTAAACCATCATGTCTTGTATAATATTCTCCTGTGTTATACTACTTGACTCACAATGTGAGTCATTTATTAGCTTTTTGTCAAGGGGAGTAAGAAAAAGCAGGCTATTCTGTTCACCTATTCAATTTCACTAATTAGATATAGAATATACGCAATGGACTGTTCAAACTCAAAACTTCGCATGGGAGAAGAAGTTGGGCTTTGAGAGAGAACAAGGAGGAAGAATTAAGTTCTGATTACAATTACGGGACGTGACACTTCGCTGATTTCAAATCAGCGAGGCCAAATTTCACAAAGCCTGTCAATGGTGGCATGCAAGCTTGCCAGATCCCTCCCCAATCAGAAGTTTGCTCTATATAATTTTACGCAATCAGATTTCTCCACAGTCATCCAGTGCAATCAGGTAATCAGAGGGGAGCATTAACAAGACAAATGGGGTTTAAAAAGTGGGTGCACTCTGTTTGCAGGAACTTCCTATGGAGAAGCCCCCTCTCTACCTTGATTACTTCTATCACCCTCATACAGCGCAACATCAGCACAGAAAGGCCTTTTTTCTACAGCACGCAATATGTGCAAGTGGAAATGAGTGTGATTAACTTTATGTGTGGAATTGGAAAGGTAAATTGTTACTTTTAGGGCGTCCTACATCAAGTGATTAACAGTTCATGACTGCCAGTTTTTCGCTGAGTGAGTCGAAGCACACCTTGCACTGTTCAGATTGATGAATGAGAAGGCATTTATTCAAATGTTCGCTTGTGTACTTATGATGCTCTCACGCTCATCCATGTGGAAGAAAAACCATACGGACACCATTATGATGTCATATGACAATGGCAGTTACACAGATAGGTTTAGCAACACAATTTCATTAGCTGAACCCTTTGCTGCCATGTAACTGTATATCTCATAACGCTATTTCGTCCCCGGCACCGGTATTATTTCGCCAACCAATCTTCATAAAAGCATAAATTGAAAATGAAACAGAAAAAGCCTAGACCTGGCTAAGCTAGTCGACCTAACATACAATAGTTTATAGCTACTGTATGCTAGCAATATTTCTTTCCATGTTGTTACTTCACTACCATTCCAAATATGGCAAAAACAATGTAATAGATACACTACAATTTGATTGTTTTATTTTATCAATAAACATTCTTTTATGAATACAAAATGTAGTCCCACCTGGCTTCCTGCACAGTGCATGGCGGTTGCTATGCAACATACATCACAGGCTACTGTAGCATTTTAGTTTGCTTCAATCTTTTACTATTTGTTTATATTTATTTACACGTTGGCGTTTATTGTGCAGCCACTGAAAAACTGTCCACCATCAGTAGATTGACTTTGGTAACTGCTTGTCCTAGGCTTGCATTTTTTGTGAGGTGGAGATGCGTTTGTTGTAGCACGGATATTGCTCCAATTTCTCCGGTCCCCAAGCTGTTATATACCCTTATTTATACAGTCTATGTTGCATACACTCATTATACTGCTACTATGAACCAATCAGATCGTTTGATTTGAGCTACCCGTTTTATGATGATAAAATAAAACAATCAAACTGTAGCGCGTCATTACTTTCTTTTTGCCGTTTCATAAAAGCAATAGCTCACTTCAGGCCGTGGTATACGCTTATTATATCACACGCCCCTTAACTGTGATATAATAAGCATATACCACGGCCTGTCGTGAGCTATTGCTGAAGTTACCTTGATTCAGAACAAGGTAATTTCCATCATATATTACATGGGTTTTTAAGTTGAGTTCTCTCTTGTAAACTAAATTATGATATGTATATAATATATATCATTCTTTTTTTGTAATTTGAGAGTTTGACCTCATAAGTCATTCACCCAGTCATTAGAGCTGGTTCTGCCACCTTTGTAATAATTAGGGGAGATGATGTGAAAAAAAAATAGGCTAGTCTCTTTTTCCGGCCCATGGGGCTTTGCTGCAATTCTAAATAAGTTAATTGAAAAAACGATTGCTGGACTAGGGCACTCTCTCACCAGGGTCTTTCTATGAGATGCTTTTGTTGGGAACACACAACCAATTACAAAGCTCAACAATAATGTGGAAAAGTCAAATAAAAGCTCCACAAAGATTTGTGAGAGTTCAAAATACTGCATCGATGAGCCTTGCAATATAATTGTTTCACTCTCAGGAGCCATGTATTGAATGGAAATGGTGCTCTTATAAGTGGTCCAGGTTCCTATTACATACATATTAAAGTCATGTGCATCATATTTCCAAATGAAAAGCACAGGTCTGGTCATAATGTGTTTCCTGAACATGAAAGTGCACGTCTAATTAACTAGGTATATATTTCAAGTCACACTATCTCATCCATTTTCCACTTTATATCAAGGAAAAGATAATCTCACTTGTTTATCAGCTTCACATATTAGTCTATCTCAGCATGAGTGCGTCTCTAATCTCCAGGCCTGCCAGACCTTAGATTATGGAGCTATCTTTCATTTTATTCATTGTGCACGGAAGGTAATTAGCCAGAGATAACCCTCTCCCGGACTCTGTCGGAGCATTCCAAAAGCAATCTCCCCGGACACGGGTTCTGTCCCAGGCTATTTGGGCGATGCTGTGCTAAGAGATTGACTGAGCTTTTGTGGTTGCCTGAGCTGGGATGGGGGCCTCGTGTTGCCATCCGGACATTCACTGCCAGGTGGTCCAATCTTTCAATCACAAACCCTATTTACCATCGCAAAGCTCTGCTGGTCTGGCTCATTTATAGGCTCTTGTGATGCGATGTGAGGAAAAGCAGATACAGTGTATAGTCTGACTTCATCCCTCATGGAGGAAACCGACCTCCTGGAGACCTGAGACATATTTTGAATGTCAAGAGGGAGATTTTAAGTTGACAATGCATAACGTTCCTTTTGCGCACACAAAAAATTAATTCTCAGAATTTATGTGTGCACACACATTGAAATACTAAAAATATTAAAAATATGCCTTTAAAGGATGTATGTGTAAAAGACATTTAGAAATATATAACACAATATAATATGCCCTGTAGCATAGTTGTGGCAGTGAGCTGTGTCAACTACAACAGACATGGATAAACTAGCTAATTCTGCTAACACCGCTAGTGCTGCTAACTCTGTTAGCTGCCTAGAGAGAGTACTGTATATGCCTGCTATAGACATGACAGTGTGTTTTAGCACACTCCTCAATCCAGCATTAGTCCCATTAATAACCTGGACAAATTCAACTGATAAACTGTAAACTACTGGCACAGTTGGGATAGCCTGGCTCTGCCCGACTAGAGATTATAATCTGGAAACCCTATTTGCATGAAGGTTCGCTCAGCCACTCTGAATGGCAGACCAATCAGCGACCAGTGGGGGTGGCTTAGTGCGATGACGTTAAAGTCAAGCGTTTGTTTCGAAATAGGAGATCTAAACATGGTTCCAACACTGTCAATGGTTGTCAATGCCGATTGGGTAAAGGCTGCTCCAATAGTTTCAAAATTAATGCAAGGTCTATGGCCTATTAGGATGCAACAACTGGAAACAATCCCCAATGGAGCAATTAATTTTGGGTCTGGTTATACCAGTAAACAGTGGGGAAGGAAGTTAGCCAAACAGTGTTATCCTGGCCAGCCTGAAAATGAATTTCTCTTTCAAGCACAGGCATAACTAAGGAACACTTGTGTTGAGGACATAGTAAAATAAGAAATATAATAGTTTTGATAAAAATATAGAAGTTTAATGTAATCTAGTCATCCCCTAGCCACAAAAAAGATCTGTGCACAAAAAGAAACAGTGAACACAATCAGTGGTATAACATTTAAAACATTTAATAAATATGTCCCTTGTACGTCCTTCAAGGTTCCTCATGTTTTTAAGGTGAAACTTGCACCTTTGGGTCTTCATAGGATGACTGGACATCCCTTTTAAATCTGCCGTGGGCACTTGTACACCAAGAGCAAACAAGGGCAGGGCAACTGCTGTTGTTTTACCTTTATTTATCAAGGGAAAGGTTTCGCTGAGCATGCATGTTCTTGTTTCAGAACCGTCCTGCCTTATTTTCGTATTTATAAACATTCTCACGTGTGAACTGCCTATTGCAATCCACCTTTTTACTGGTTTCTACTGAGCTCCACTAAAGCAAAAAGTGCCTTACTCAATGGCACCTCAGGGGTAGGTTTTACAGCGAGGGTATGCTTTCCTAATTGAACTTTAAAAGAGCTTAAAGATACACTCCTCGATTTTGCTATAGCAGCCCAAAATTTCAGCCCCACCTAACTGTTTATGCCTAAAACCTAACTGTGCATGAAAGTGCATACAGCTGTATGGGGAGGGGTAGGGAACAATGTGAGCTTATGAGTGCTGTAGAGGGAGGAGTAGAGATGAGTGCCAGCCACTCAGCGCTCAGGTGAGAGGAGTATGTGCTCTTAGAGTTTCAAACCAAAACAACACAATGTAATTCTGGTTTACACCACAAGGAGGAGTTCCAGAAACAAATTGTGGATTTAACAAATGTGATTTGTTTAGGATAGAGAACACTGGCATTTTTATGTGGATACCAATGTGTGTTTATTATAAATAATGCTAAGAAACAACCTTATGAGTTACTTTTATCATTTTTTTTATCATTTACTTCTTTGACAGTAGCTCAACATCCAATCATGTGTATCATCGTTTAATTTCTAACGTGTCAGGAGAAGTCATATTGCAGACATATATATGTCTGCAAATACAATAACTGTTGCTATTAAAATAACACATTTAATTTGCCTAGCATAAGGGAGTTAGACTGTATTATTTCACTGTTGCCGTGCCGTTATTTGTGTTTACGGCCAGTCTTACTCCCAGACAAGAATTCCAGCGCTAAACCATTTCCTGGTTTAACATGTTTCAAGTCCGTGAGGATGAAACAATTCTTTCTTTCATCATCAACGAAATATGAGATGCCAGATAATCTCATAAATATGTGTTGTATCCCTTTTTCGGCACTCACGCCAGCGGGGAGAGAGAGGCCGTCTTTGTTTTGGGGGCAGGCTCACAGGAAGTGATTGCTAGTGAGAGACAGTGAGAGACACTCATCTCTTGGAAGTGGGAATGCCGCAACGTATCCCTTTTTGATCAGGGCCTGCTGATGGATTGCCTGGAGAAAAGTAAATGGGGATCATACCAGCCCCTGATGACAAGGGGCCAATTTTGATGTCCCTTTTGCTCTCATTTGTGTGCTTCCCTTCCCAAGGCCAAATCTGCCTATTGCAGCCTGGGAAAATGGCCTTTTACTCACAATATTGACACAGGGTTGACAGGACACCCAAGCGCAGACCTGAAATTAGGATAGGTCGGATCCCATTAAAAAATAAAAAATAAAACTAAAATGATTCTTACAACATACGCTCACAGCCTTTGCATGTTGAGTTTCTTCATATATTACTTTCTTGTTAAACACAAGAAGGCCTCCATCAAGATGAGCGCAGCACTGGTTCATTGCCATTGTAGCAAGCAATTGTGTGACAGTTACTGTACCTAAGTATTATTTAGAGGAGTTTTGTGTATGTTGTAAGTATTTATCTTTCTTTATACTTTTATTTCACATTAAATTCACAAATATTATGTACTTTTACTCCACTAAAATGTCCATAACTTGAAACTTGAAAGAAAAACAACAAATATATATGATTATTGAGAGCGGGAGCAGAGATTCTGAACAGAATACTGAATACATGCAGTATGTTGATATGTCTTCCAAAATGTGCACAGTCTCAGTCTGAGACTGCAGTGTGCTCTCTGTAATGAAACGCTTGCTCTGTGTAATGCTAGCATAACAAGGGCCCTGGTTGTTTCATCCCAGATTGTTTTATTCAAAAATGTTGAGCCATGTGCGAAACATTATATCTGAGAATCATCAAGTTCTTTATTCAATGTAACCATAACCTCAAAGGCCACATGTTCCAGCACTGTTTATAATGCATTAGTGGAACAAACTCCACACTGTATTCTCTTTACCAATCCCACCTGGCCATGTATTAGTAGCAGATGTGGTTCTTTAATTCATAATGAACTAATAATGGTTTTGTTAGTGCAAGATTGTTTTCCTTCCTTGTCTTGCACACACAGTTTGAACTAATACAGTTTGAACTGTATTTGAGGTTATATGGTTATATGGCATATGGTTCAATATATGGCACCAGGAATGAAACATACTCACATACTGTATACTGTACACACATACTAGCTCTTAACGTCAGAAGACTATAAGGATTTCTACAAGTGAAGCTCTGTGAGCTCCGGTCATTTTATAATTATTTGTGTTCACATTTAAGTGTGATAAGTGATTTTATAAGCTGCAGTCTCAAATATTTTCAGAAATTAGTGTCAGTTTTGCTGATTGAGATGATAGTTTTATAATCTGCAGTCTAATGCTGGCACATTCCTGATATAACACATGACACCGTTTCTTTAGGAAGTTGCCATACAAAGATAGCCAATGGCTATCATGTACTTTGCACACAATAACCTGTGTTCAACCTGTACAAAGTGATGTTGCTACAGTTAGAATTTAGTGTTTGGTTATTCTTTAAGATTCACTAAAATTCAAACAAATATACCAACTACAACACAACAAACAAGTAAAACACAAGAAATATGAACCAATGTACAATTTTGACAACAATGATACATACTTGACATACTGATACATACTGTACATGCTCTAATGGTGAACTGAATTCCTCACTCTATGGCTCTGCAGTCTGCCAGCATTACAGACAAATCATAATAAAAAACCCTTGCTTTGGCTTGTTACCAGCTACATTTTTATGGAATCCTATTGGCGATACAATACAAATGATTTATATCTAATGTCTTCATTTTTAGAGACATTTAAAAATACATTTTAGACATTCATATGAATGTGTCACATAATGGGTCTTAACCTAATTGCAGATACGTATGTTCATATAGTTATACAAGTTGTATATCTGTAATGGAATACATAATAAATGAACACGACAGTGGCCATTAATGCTAATCATCACCGTAAATTGCAGCACATTTAAAATTCATCACATTTGACAATGTCAAGAGAAGAAACAGAGGCAATATTCTTCTTGCCACACCGATATTTTGATGAATTTGTTTGTACTTTTCAATGAAAGCCTGAGATTTCACATAAGCATCAGCTACCAAATTGGAAATCCCTCCTTGTGGTGCCAAATGTTAAGATGAGCTTATACCTCCTCTGAAAACAATCTGGTTGTGATTTTGAAATATAACAGGGGTTGCCAAATACCCCTCTGACCATAATGCATTAAGTATTGAGCCGCTTATTTTTCATGATTTATCTGTATGGATTTGGCCAATCGCCTCCATTTCAATTCTGTGAAGAGAAAGGGGGAAAAAAGAGACATTTGTAGACATAAGGTCTGAACATGAATCATATTTTGAATTTCCATTGCCTCTAGGTGGAAAATTCTGACAAAAAACAGGTACTCTATGACAGTACGAGGGGTGCAGAAGGTTATATGACAGACCCTCAAACAAAAAGAACTTGACTTGAGACAACTATAAATCTTTAAACGCCCACTAAGCCATTTACCCTTGAAAACAGAGGCTCTCTAGTTCATTTTGTACCTATGAAAATATTTTAATCTTACATGGGTGTACATGGTTTAAAACTATATTCACTCAATTGGACCTTCAAAAGACTGTGTTAGAGCGTTAGAGCACTCCCAGAACCCTGAATTTACTAACTCATGGTTTAGCTTTGAAACACAACAGTCCACAAAAGTGTGGGCGTCTGTAAAAAGAGGGGTAGAGAACGGTGTAAGTCAATCAGGTGGGGGTGGAACATGCATCTGCTTTTGTTTTAAACTTTTTATAATGCTGGTGTGAATCACAAGGGTAACTGTCCAACTGTGCATTTTATATTTACACGATTTTACATTTGTCTTCCAAGAGCCAACAGTATACACCAAAATATCAGTGTAAAAGCTCAGTGCTCAGCTGGATACTGCACCAAGTCAAATCATAGTAAAACATTCCCTCTCTCTGCTAGGGAAGAGAGGGAATGCATTTTGACTGTTTTATCTCACAGCCGGTTTAAGAAATATTGCCCAGTATCTCTAGACTCGATCAGCATGATTTAAATTCACCCTTTATGTTTCTAACTACTTTGTTAACAGTTCACCTGCCAGGTCAAAAGGAAGAACAAAGTCATAACAGATAAATATTTTTGAAGCCACACTTTCAGCTTGAAGCTTTGATGTCCGTGTTGTTGAGAGATACGACTGTTCCTCTGCTATCCCAACATGTGCATGGTATACCAACTTATACATACATACATCTAAATCTGGCGCCGATGAAAGATTTAGGAATAGGGAAAACAAGGAAGAAGGAGAGAAAGAAAGAGGGGGACAGCAAGCGAAAGGAAATCCAGGGGAGAGGAGACCTGGGTATGGTGTAATTAGTTGCACCTGTTTCCTTTAACCCGGCTCCAGTTTCCTTCTACAAACGAATGCAGATTACCTATCAAAGCCCCTCGTCACCGCCTCTCCTCAATGGATCCTTTGTTGCCAGTTGTCAGGGAGGCGTCCTACAAAAGGGTGTAACACAAGCAGGTCACATAGCTCGGGAACGTACAGTACACTCAGGCCTCTGACGTGACACGAAAACACCAAACCCCAGCCACAATAGGAAGACTAGGGAGTGCACTGTAAAAATCTAAATGCAAAAAACACATGGTTTAGTTATTTCATTGGGTTAAAGGGGAATTCCAACCAATTCAGACCTGGACATAATTTTCGCCTACTGTGGCCGTTACTTATGACCAAAATGTAACCAAACAATTGAGTGAGAGAGGTCTGAACAGGTTGCTCTGCTGCTGAGACTCCATTGATTATAATTGAAACAATTGGGACCATGGAAAAAACACCCAAAACTGCTTTTGAAATCAAGCATTGCTTGTTGTGATTAGTTCAAGGTGGCCCAATCACCAGCAAATTATTTGATTGACACCTATTTGCCTTTCACAAATGAGTCTTAAAAGTTTTTTGAAACTTTCTAGATGCATTTTTAAAGGTACAGGAAACTAAAATCTAATGTGAATATTACAAAGTGCAGACCAATGTCCAGAGATCAATTCCCCAAAATATAAACACGTCGTGATTTATTAAGAGCTAACTAAATGCACAATTTAGTCAAAGATTAAAATGATCATGTGTACAAATGACATGGTCATTTGGACTTATTTAGTCAACTCAAGTATGAGTTATTAACTCATAATAAAAATATTTGCTGGACTGTTACGTGACTGTTACTGTTATGTGTAGCTGACTGCTAATCTTTTACATTCTCACCACATTATCCATGACTGCCAATTGAAGCAATGGCACCACACGATTATTTTAGTCTCGCAGCACTCCACCATATGGGTCTTGATTAGGTTATTAGCAAAACAATTTAGACATTCAATAGAAGCAATGAAGGTGGGGGGGGGGGGGGGGCGGTTCAAAAGTGTAGTAGTCACTTACTAAAGCTGTATTCTTTATGGACAACCTCAAATAGGTTCACACACTCACCTCGTGGAATATATCCGACAAAGAACATTAGGGTGGAGGCAACAGCACCGCATTCAAGCACTAATTAGAAAAATTAGATTTATGAAAGGCAGCGAGTGATATAGGCCTTCAACCTATGTCTGTGTACCGCTGTAGTGGCACAAAGAGGAGGCAACAATGAGTGCTGAGGAGTGGGGGGGATAAATAATTTAATCCATTATCTACTCTGCAAAGCTCATCAGCACTGCTACACAATGGCCCACGATTGAATTGCTGATTGCATTTCTCTCTTACCCTCCAGGAGAAAATGGCCATGCTCCGCAATGTGAACACAGCTTGCTGTAGCGGTCGCTGTAGCGCTTGAGAGAAAGACTAGGCTAGTGTGGAATGTCTTTCACCAAGGTCAAACTATAATGCAGAAATTTAATTAAGAGAAGGCCTATCAGAGAGTTTCCTGCCGGGGGTCAACCTTGCTATTGTTCACGCAGACTTGAGATGACTACTGCGTAATGTTTTAAGTCATGCACGGTGCGTCGAACTGATGGTTAGGTCCCTGATTAAATAGCTCTCATTTCTCAATTTTCCACAGAGTAATTAGCATGGGCATTGTTGTCCATGTGTGGGCACCTGCACCAGCACGTTTTCCACCGATTAATTTTTTTGACTCTTCAGCCTCTACGTTAGCCAAATCTATGACAGACATGGATTTAGGTAACAATCCATTAAAGGAACACTGTAAAATTTCCAATAAAATTGTCTGTAGATTTTATTGAAATATTTATTATTTTACTATGTACTCAATGCAAGTGAGCCTCAGCTAAATAAAGAACACTGTACATTTCAGACTAGCCCGAATAGTACCGTTCATTTACACTAGGAGGCGCTCACGCAACAAACCACCCCTTTATCAGAATTAGACGAGTTCGTTCTAAAAGTCTAGTTTATTAGTAGGACTAATGCGGGTTCATTTGGTCAGAGGAGTGTGTAAAAAAGGAGCTGTCATGCCCATATTTTGGTATAGCAGGCATCTGTTTCAGATACCCTGTCACGGTACAGAGTTAGCAGTGATCAGCTAAAGAAATGTCTATAGTATTTAAATAATCCAGCCATCTATCCTATCTACCTTGTACTCGCTAGTTGACAAAGCCAAGCTCACTACTGCAGCTAGATGCTGTAGGATGTGCTGGGTATTCACCCCGTAACCACCGCACAGTTTTTACACAGTTCTCCTTTAATGAATGAATCTGGCAGTGCTTTTTTGTGTGTGTGTACATGTTTTTCATCCCCTCAGTTAATTTCAAACTATCATCTGTACCGGGCGTAAGCATACCACAGGATGTCAGGAACACATGAGTTGTTCTTGGCCCGGTGCCCCTGACATGCTCACTTCCTTTTACCTTCCACTCCAGTGTGGTGCATTTACATAAAACACAGCGAAAGGAGTAGCTACACATAATGGTGCCCTCTGGCCAAGCGCTCTGAGGTCCTGTCCCCAGTCCCAGTGATGGGGAGTCAAGCTGCCTCTGCTCTGCTCTGTTTGCTTTATGGAGCAATAGAGGAATCACCTGCGAGGTCAGCTAGCTTGCAGGGTCTCTCATGGTCCACTGGAAAAGTAGCCACAAAAAAAACATCCAGGGGACCATTTCTACCAGTCCAGCCTACATGCGTTAACAAAATGAGGTCATTATTTCAGGAGCTATTTTAGCTTTTAAAGCACACTCCTCAATTCCACTCTCCCCAGAACCTGAGCTCATTGGGGTTTTTTTTAAACACAACTGTACATTAGCTATAGGAGGTTATAGGAAGAGGGGTAGTGAAGAGCTCTGTAGCGAGTAGCGCAGGCCACACTGAACTCAAGTGTGAGAGGGGCATGCGCAATACCAATCTAGGAATGTCCCTTTATCTGGTCAGGGATGTGTGCATAACGAGGAACATCATATAAAAAGTACTGAAGAACCTGGGTCCTCCATTGTATCTACAAATTCCAGAGGAACACATGAAACTATTTATAGCTATGAGTGGCAAGAGAGCCAGCTGAGTGTTATGGGATAATCTGCATTTTAATGCTAACCATTTGCACCATTTGTTCCATTTGGCTTTGTGCAGGTACATTAATGGGTGCTGGTGAGCCGTTTCAGCCAGTCCAAGCATGCTAATGCTCTGTGAGGTCTTTCAGCAGTGCCAGTGCTCCCTCTAGTGGATGATAGAGGGCATTAAAATGCCCTGTAATTGCAAATTCTAATACAAATTGCAATTCAAAAGCAGGTTAGGAGAAAAATTCTAAACACTGGCAGTGCACATAATTTATACAATAAATTAAACTTGCAGTTTCTTTTATTGCGCTGGTACGAACTGGCCAGAACAATTATAAATGCCTGCAAAGAATAAAAATGGCGATGAACCGTAACGATTGCACACACACACACACACACACACACACACACACACACACACACACACACACACACACACACACACACACACA
>JAOEHI010000019.1:462691-478421 GCA_025447815.1 Percopsis transmontana | reverse complement strand
AGACAGAGTGACCGAGAGCTCTGGGCGGCTGACACACCCCCCCCACACACACACACACACACACACACACACACACATACATACATACATACATACACACACACACCATTCACTTGAATGGGAAAGTGTGTCCAAACTTTGACTAGTACTGTATAAGTCCATAATGACGCAGTGCTGCCGATATATCATATCAGACTAGTTCAAAATGGACAGGCATGAGCTAAGCAGTTGTGCAAAATGAAAACAAAATAAGAAAAAAAAAAACACGGCAGATAGTGTACCCTCAAACGCAAGCGCAAGCAAGGACCGAGACAGGCTGTGGTCGATTTAATATTTGTAGAATGGTTTTCTCTTGCTCATTTAGTAATGCTTGTAAAGTCTGTGTATGTTTTGCTCCTGTGTGTGTGTTTCAGCACTACTGAAAGCTATAGGTTACGGGGAGGTGTGGAGAGTGGCAAGGAGAGAGAGACGCTGTTTATTTCAGTAATAACAGTAGTGCACTTCATTGCAGATAGAAAATATGTTCATAGGCCATTTTATTAATCCACCCTGTTGTGCTGTGTGGAACAACCTTCGTATTCCTGAGTGGTAAGGTTCTAACTATTTTATTTTCTGTTTTACAAAGGTGAGAAAATCAAGTTCATTATAAATGTATCTGCCATTTCTGATAGGAAAAGGAAAATGCATTCCTCTAATTTCTGTTTCTAAAAAACAATAGAACAACCGGAATTTCTAATAGCCTACTCATTGCAATACATTGTACTACCGGCTCTTTATACCGTCATATCACCTCACCTGGTGCTCTATGATCATTCAGCTGTTGAAATGGTTGCTCGCAACAGTCGTTATTGGGCTTGCCTTATTTGGTATATGTCTGCAGTGATTTTATTTTATTTGATTACACATCTGTAATGGTTTTGCATGTCCTAATGCAGGCCATCTATGATGTCTATCTATGGTGTCAGGTTTTTTGTTTGTGTCCTACATTTTTCTATAGTATGTGTGGTGAGCCAGTACTTTAGCTACAAGTTCATGTAAATCTATGGTCTTTATAGCCATAGCCAATTTCACTTTTCACTTTTTTTACATGTAAAGTGGGAGGAGGGGGGCACTAAAAGTGGTCACCCTAGGGCACCACACTGTGCTAATTCGGGCCTGTCTACAAGCTCATGATAACCGGCGCTACTATATTCTTTTGGCATTGCGACGATCTTAGTCGTAATATTGCCATATCTGGATTCTGAATAAGTACAATAACAGTAATAAAATGTCGCCATAGTCTCCCAAGTTTTTGGTACACCCTATTTGTAGGCAAAAGTATGCACTCTCAGTCTCATTCATCCTACAGACTAACTGAAATGCCCTGATCATAGAAAGGTACATTAAATGTAAAAAATATGAAGCCAGTATCATTCACTACCTCAAGATTCTATGCTCATGTAACGTTAGAGGAGGAGAACAACACAAGTGACAACAGTCCTAAACCATACAAGTTTTACATGACAAATAATACATTATAAAATGCGACCTTGTTTCGCTAAGGAGAGGGGGTAGAGCGCCGTACAAATGAACAAAACCAGAACAAAAGGTAAACTAAAAACAACAAATACAAATAAATGATACAACAGATTTTAGTGTATTTGTTTTTCCTACCTAGTTTCTCTCTTGATTCATCCAATTTTTGGATTTGATTCTCAATAAAGACCATTGCCACGGCAAATGCCAATAGAGCCAGAAGCTGAAACTTGGGCGGCATCATAATCCTTAAAAGCCCCATCAAACAGCCCGATGATTCATAACGCTACAGACGAATATTTTGCTGCAAAGAGCAGGCAAGCTAACCAACTGCAGCTAGCGGCTAGCCAATATAAACAGAGTCACACTTTCGTTTCGAAACGCAAGCAACGATGACCACAATGTGCCGGCTGTCTTACTGAATTGAAACAATTCCAAGTACGTTAACGTTTTTAATATATTTTTCTTGTCAGCTAACGTAAGATATCAAGCAACACAGGTCATCCGTCACTGAATTGCATTCATAAATTCCATTATCCCACTTTGTTAATGCTGCAATCAAGCTTAAGTTTAAAACAATTTTCAAAGTATTATATTTAGTTTTGGGGTTTCAAAAAATATATTTAAATAAACTAAAATGTGTGTAGAATCTGCGTGAGCCGAGTGAAAGATTGGCCTCGATCAATAGCTTGAGGTAATCGTTTGAAGCTTGAAGCCTCTAACATATTCTGTGCCTGCTCTTCAAGTTGAGGTGGGTTAAACGCCGCTACATATTAGACTACTGGGTAAATCTTCAAGGTTATTCTGAAGATCGACATCCAACAACAAAATTACATGTTGGCAGAGAGAAAGGGTCGAACGGGAGTGTTTTGCATGGAGTTGTGAGACAGTAGCTAGACATGACATGTCAGAAAATATATACCAGTAGGCCTAACACCACCATGGCTGTTTCCCTCAGTGTCAGTGCAAAATGCAGGTTCATAAAGGGTTTGGAAATATTGCTGTCTTGGTTGAAGATAGGTTACAATAATTGTAATTGTAAGTCGCTTTGGATAAAAGCGTCTACTAAATGCTGTAAATGTTACAAACATTATATCAAACATTTGTCCCTGATGGATCCAAGGATCCTAATATAGGGTGCACAAGTTTTGCTTTCAGTATAGGCCTACCGGTAGCAGCCTTACACGTTTCTGTTAAAAGAAGGACATCAGATAATTTATCATACAGTTGAGATGTTGGCAATAAATAGCATTACAGTGGATAGAAGAGTTACAAATAAAAAAGGTTATTCTTTGTACAGATTCGTGTTCGGCATTAATGTCATTGCAGTCATTGACATCTCACAGTAGGCAGAATATAGTTAATGAGATAAATGAAAGGCTGTACAGATTTAAAAATATTAAAAACTTTTTGATCACATTTATGTGGATACCAGCTCACAGAGGGATTTAGGGAAATGACATGGTGGATGCATTAGCATCCACCATGTCATTGCAAAACAGGCTCTGAAGCATAAGGAGATCATGGGCATTCCAACCTGAAGTAAAATAATAATAATCAAAAGAACCATAATAAAAGAGTGGCAGCACAGTTGGGATACAGGAAGCACAGTACGACACCTTTATGCCATACAGTGAGAATTGGGTACCGTGAGGACCGCTCAAAGGACCACCAAACCGTCTTAACAAGGACACACCCGACTTAATAAAACACTGCACTTAATCAACAAACATCCCTCAGGATTATGTGAGCACTGTCAAATAGAGGAATCAGTGGCGCATGTAATTCTTCACTGACAAGTACTCTTGAGAACTAGAAACATTAAAGTGGGAATTCAGGAAGCTTGAAGGGGAAGAACTGTAAAATGTATTTGACATCAGGTTAGGGAGGCTATTCCATTATTTAAAAGAAACTTTTTTTTTGGTTTAAGGGGATAAATAACTGGTTTACACTCCAACATAGTAGGTGGCGGTAATGTTCCTTAACTCTGGTTGCCACCCGCTATAAACAAATTAAAGGAGAAAGAATCTGAAGCCTAGATATGATAGAAGATGGTTTTGGGTAGTGCAGGGGTTCTCAACCTTTTCAAACTATAGCCCCCCTAAACATTTCCATAATGATCTGATGTTGAAACAATGACCTTTCAACTTACCTACTTATGTAAATGGATTTAAATGAGAAGATCAAAACACTACAGCATAGCATATTGGCGGTCAGAATACATCATTGCCAAATCAGACTTGGGCACATTCACACTAGAGCTTTTGGTTTTTGAGACGTTCGTTTTGATGATGTGAACGATGCTATCTCTGCCGTTGCTTCATGATATGATATATTGCATACATGCACTACTCCAGAACACAGGACCTTCTTCCTGTATTTACATTCTTGCTCCCGCGGCTGCCCCAGACACATCTGACCAATAAGAGGAGTGAACGTTCTCACGTGATTTCTTGTGATGCATTGGTGCACTGCGATTATTTCTCTGTGTGAAAAGAAACCGAACCAAGGGGGAAACGCTCCAAGTTTACGAACTCATCAAGTGATTTGGACCAGAGCAAACGAAATAGGTGTGAAAACGCCCTTAGTCAACTCAATATGCCCATACTACTAATAATAATCAATTATACATATATTGCCAAGCTACAAGCTACCCAAAGTGCTTTACATGTCACATAGGGTAAGGGACCCACCTCCAACACCACCAACGTGTAGCATCCACTTGGAGGATGCGATGGCAGCCAGAGGGTGCCTGTACACTCACCACACATTAGCTATACAATGGGAGAGTGAGCCAATTTGTATTTTTTAGGGACAATTTAGAAGGCTTTGGTCAATTCCGGCCATTGTTCGGCAGGGCATTTTCGGCCAGGGCTCCGGGGTTAACACTCCTACCCTGTTCAAGAATTGTTTCAGAGAGTCAGGACCTCGGTTTTACATTTCATCTGAAATATGGCACCTATTCACAGCACTCACCCTGGGATCCACACTGACCACAGGGTAAGTGCTCCCTACTGGCCTCGCCAACACATCTTCCAAGCAGCAAGCTTGGAATTTCCCCTTTCTCCCATTCAGGCACTGACCAGACCCAGACCTGATTGGTTTCAAAAGCCTGGCAGCAATCAGCTGCAGGGAGCTATGCTGCTGACCATAGGCCATAATCCCAACACAGTGTCTTTGCTGCTGCATCAATTTTGATGCAGTCACAGTTATTGTATTTCTCCATTAAATGATACCTGCATGTATTATTTTATTATTATTATTAATATTATTATTATTATTAACAAAGTGTCTCTGGTGCAAGTACCAGCTATCAGCAACAAATCAAAAAAATGGTTATGTTTGAGTGAAAGTTTAGTTTCACTGGCAGTAAACATATAAGTAAAAAATTAGAAATGTGCTAGAAGAACATGAGTGTGATCTGAAAGCTAGGCCACTAATAAAGATTATTTATTAACAGCATTTAGCAGAATATTTTATGCCTCCTAAAGAAATGGTCTAGTCTACCTGTACTGTTTTTTAAATTCCAGCAGATGGCAATCGTGAGTCATGGCTCATCTTTATACTTCACCCAGGGACCATTATAAAGTTCAAGTTGGTGAGTGTGTGTATGTGTTTGACTGATATGAGCTGTGAGATTAAACCTAGCCCACCCTCTGAACTGGGGTTTTGGTGACATAGCCTATATTTCTTGACCTATTATTATTATTATTATATTATTATTATATATTATTGTTTCTACTCCCGAGGGGAAAATATCAGAAAGAAGGCCTTTTAATTCAAATTTATACAATAAGGTCGTTAGTGTGATATAGAATAGTTTACCCAAAGCCTTCATTGGTTTCATTATGATCAAACATCCACTACATGTATCTGAAATCATAACTAAAACACATTTTCCCTTTATATCTCAGAAGACAAATCAAAGCCTGGTAAAAACCCTTCAGTACAGGCAGGCACACAAGAGTTTTGACCTTTCAACAAAGCTCAATGCAAGGTGACATTGTCATCCTACAGCAGGAAACTGCTTTATACAATAAAAATGATAAATTACATTATCATAGGCTGAATGGTTTTAGATAACAGGCAATTTTTCTATTGTTCATAATAATAAAATGGGTAATGAAATATGAACAATGAATTGATAACCAAAATAATTGTGTAAGTATTGCATTTAAATGAGGCCAATGACTGAATTTATATCAGGTCTTTTTAAAAGACCTGACGGCTAAGTTTTGAAGCACATGTGAAATATGATCAGCCCATGTCTTCATTTGTATTGTGAAACATGAAGGAAAACTTTAAATAATTTGGTAAATGGCTATTCAAATCCCTACAACCTGAAATGGGGACATCTGATGTGCCCATTTGATTTAATCTTTGGTCAGAGGAAAAGCAGTGATGCTGTTTAACATTTTTATTAACTTTATTGACATTTCTTCACCGTTTTCATAGACTAGAGTTTGGAGAACATAGTATTTTCTCTAAAATCAAGGTTTTTCCACCTAAAACCCCCAAATAAAGTTAGCAGTTAATCAGTAATATTACACAATAACACAAAATATTCCCACAAATATAATAAACAGCTTGGATAAGATACAGTATGTTATCAATAAAAATTGCATTAGAGGTCTAGCTGCAATTGTAGTTTTATTTTTAAACCGTTTCTTCACAATGCTTAGAATACATAAACAAAATGAATATTTTTGTTAATTTTTCACACTTTTCACACACAAAAAAACACAATGATCATAATGAGCGTATGGCACCTGTTGATTAAAGATCCATACCCAATATTATGTCTTCATGGCAAAAAAAAAGGTATAAAAGAGAGGTATTTATGGCTTGTGCAGGTCTACACGTAGTCAAATCTCTGGTTGGACTGTCTTCCGTCCACACTGTGGGCCTTGTAGGACTCATTAAGTGTTTGCTTGGGTCTAATCTCAGACTTGTAGATCACTTGAGAGGGAGCTTTGTAGCTTGTTGGCCCATACCTGAAGTACAGAAGAGCAACCCATAATAAATATATCAGGTTTGTGTATGTGCCCTTTCTTGCATTCAAAACATATTTGGGCCTGCATTTAAGGCACTAAGGTAAAATGTATAAAAAACACATTCGAAAATATAGTTGGTCTGGACCGAGAAAACAATATACCAATTAGGACATTGATAATATGTGTAAAACATTTATATTCTTTCTAAAGCACATTAGTTATTAAAAGTATTTCTGAAAGCTGATTTTATCAAACATACCGCTTTTCACGCTCCGGGACCATGCCACGGCAGGCCAGACACATCAAAATCCCGCCCACAAACAATATGGCTCCGCCTATCCAACCCACAAAGAGGGCAGAGCCAAAAGTATACCTGAAAATGTACACCAATTACAATATTACAACAGTAATATTGGAGAAATTGTAATGTTGCTTTATTTATTTAGATGTGTTCTTACTTTGGAAGTAGAGATCCTGTGAGTCCCCCTATGCCTCCTCCTCCAAATGAATTAAATCCACCATCGGCATATGAGGTGAAACGAAAACTTTGTACAATCAAGTTTGCAAATGCAGACACCCCAGCAATACCACAGATACCTGAAAATTAAAATTGCAATTTGAAACACAATGATGTATACAATGTATAGATAGATATTTCTTGCGAGATTCTTACTGCACCTGCAAGAATAAACATGATCCCTGATGTCAGCGTCATTGTAGCTTTGATGTTATCCTCCATATTGCCCATTTTCAAGCATTTGAGAGAAAATATGGCGATAAGACAGCCAATTGCACCGAGAACAATTCCGACAATCATCAAGGCTCGCACAGCTTGAAGCAGAGCTGAAAATAATTTTACAAGTTAGGTGCTTTTACTTGGCATCAAGTCTTTATATATCACTTTAATAACCTATATCTACAGTATATCTCATGGATGTGAAAGCAAGGTGCAATGACTTCCGGTCTTACTGTAAAAAGGTATTATATGATTTTTATAATACAGTCCAAAAAAGCAAGTTTGTGCCACAGGCATGTATTATAAATGAGTGCGAGGAGGAAAATATTATTAATAAAATGTATTTTCTCCTGAAGTTAGTTCAGAAAAGAACAATGTGTCCAAGGATTTCACCATTCACTTCACAATAATCCATCTCATCTAGAGCTGATGTACCCAGAGGTGCATGATAAATGTTTTTTCTGTGGCTTTGAAAATTCTTACCTGGCAGTCCTAGTATGGTAAAGTATGGTCTACACTGAGTTGTGCCATATGCTGTCCCTACACACGAGCTCCATAGGCCAGAATATGTATAAATATTTGTTACAACTGTGAAAGAACGGTCTTGTAAACTCCACATATCCATTGCAGTGGCAGCTGATATCAAAAACTGGCCCAACGCTGACAGCATGAATCCTATTAACTGAATCAATGTGGCAGCCATCTTAGTTGTCTTGCTTGAAGGAAGTCACTTCCAAAGTCATGGAATCATAAAATGGCAGTATCTATCATTTCGCTTATTATGTACTCCATGAAGGAACAAGTCTTATCTAATGTTTACCTACATTTCTATGAGTCCTTGTTCTAGTTTCAGTAATTGCAGCATTTCCAAAAACAGGCGTGGTTCAACTACATCTTCCTTTTTCTGTGTTTTTTGGGCAACCCATTGAAATGGAGAAGAAAAGAAATGCAACGTTTCCCCATTTCTTTATACGCCAGAATCTTTCCTTATCTAACGTAACTACCCACATTTGTGCAAAATATTTAAACGATGGCTACTAGTTGCAATATAGCTCAAAGTTGTAGCTGCAACATCCAGCATCCCCATGAAAGTAAAATATAAGTTCAATTATTTTATACTGGGGATAAGACCCACCTGGCAGTCCAAGGATGGTGAAGTAGGGACGGCACTCTGTGAACCCAGAACTCTGCCTGACACAGGACCTCCAGAGGCCAGAATATGAGAACACAGAAGTCACGGGGTTGTCAAAGAGGTCTTCAGTACCCCACTGGTCCATGCACGTAGCAGCAATGATTCCCGCCAGTCCTATCAAGCTCAACACAAACCCCATCACTTGGCAAAGAGTTGCTGCCATGATGTTATGTTTTTCCTTGAAAGCAAAAACTACAAAAACTACAAAAATTAAGAATTCTATTAGACTCTCTTAAGCGTGGTAGCTATTGATCACTCAGCTGCTGATGTTTACGGCAGTGCAATTCTGATACTGGAGCGTTTGATGTTGGTAAGGACTTACTAATGACCCCAATTGTTTGCACACAGCCCAGTCACACAGAAGCTGGGTGGGGCGTTTTAGTATCAGTGTATATGATTAATCCCGCTTACTAATGATATCGGGTTTGTCATGACTTCGTCAGTAACTGACCGTTATTTAGGTCAGCTTTCCATTTATCTGTTTCAAACTGGTATTTAAACATGAAATGATACTTAAAAATACCTAATTAGTAGGTTTGTGTCACCAGAAACACTTGGAATGTCATACTTATTTTTTAATCTTTGGGATTAAAAAAAAAAATATATATTTTTTTTTTTGTAAAGGTTGAAAAAAACCTTGCCTTTACCCAGAAGTGAGTTTAGCCCACTGTATTTCTTTAAGAGCATTTCACATTCGACTGTGATAATCATCATCATCATATCATATATGATTATAAGAGCATTCAAAGAGATCTGTAGCAAAAAAGAGAAATCTCCTTTGTCAAAGGTTTACTTTGCCAGTTTATAGTTGAATTTCCCTAACTTATAGTCAAATATAAAATAAGATAAATTATATTCATGTCAAGAATTTTTTAAAGACATCGGTAGCGCATAGCCCTAACAAAACCAATGCTGGCATATGGGCCTTGAAAATAGTTTACATATAATAACTCATCAAAATGTAAGTAATTCATGTAATGTTACACGTTACACTATAGCTGTAAAGTGGAAATATTTAGTCTCTTTTTATTTGACCTCCTAATGTTGAAAAACATTAGCCCTTTCCTGCTTTTTGTTTGGGTTACAAATACACCTAAGAGTAGATCATTTGAGATATTAAAATATAGCATTTATATTAAATAATTATTTTTTGTATGATTGTTTTCTACTTCTGTGAAGTGTGAATACTAATGGCCTTTATTGACTAAGTGTACCTAGTGTACTGTATCCTTATGCCTGGCTACTGTCGGCCCAGCAAAAGTAAATACTGATATGATTGTAGTAAGCTGAAACCAATTTGCCTGTGACTGATACGTTGGGGAGAAAATATGAGACACTTGTAGTGAGCCGAAACTGGTCTGAAGCCAGGTTTACTGTAAAACGTCTGCCATTATGCAGACTACATTATACAGTTGTAGCAGAACCATGCATTGCTTGTGTAGATAGAACAGGACAAATTTGAAGCTGATGATACGATTGGTTCAACACAGAAATTGTTGTTGATATTGCTATTCCTCTGAATATAGCAACAGTGTATATACGTTAGAAAGTGAATGGAGCAGTTTTGATGATAATATTGGTACTCATAACATATTTGAATGATGTTCTTTAAAAGAATTGCATGACTTCTGATCTTCTTGCCATAATATTTAACACGTTTAAAGTATTTTTTTAAAAATAATGGGAGAACATTGAGAGTAAACCAACACATTTGCATGAAAAAGTCATAAACAATCGTGGAAGTACAGATTATAAAAGGCTGGAATATGTATTGTACCATTTCAGGTAACAACCGTGCACAGTAGTCTTTGATTTCTGATTAATGTTATTTGAAATTGGTAGGACTTGACAAACACTGTAAAATAAAACAGTGAACCACCCAAATATGACAATATTTAATCACTTAGTCAGTCTCTCCCACACACACACACACACACACACACACATACACACACACACACACACACACACACACAAGACCATTTGTTGTCTAATGTGTAAGGACATTTTAATGTGTGTATACATTTGAGCAGTATACATACATACAATAGATGTCCATCTAGGGCAGTTACTGTTCCCAGACATATTTCCAAATGTAAAATAGATGATCTCTTACATTTAGTACATTGTCAAACGAATGCTCAAAGTATAATGAAAATGTAAATAAATGAACAATGGCACATCATAAATATCAGCATGTCCATAGATACATAGATGTACATGTAATACGTGTTACAGTAGAATATATGTTCTCCTGGCTTTTGTACAAAATACATTTTTGTGCAATGAACCTTCTAAAAATCTTACAGGAAACCAAGTTCTATTTTAAACCCATGTCAATAGTTCCATTACTACAGCCACAGTGAGAAACACTAAGTAGAGCTCTTCTCAAATGATGAAAGGCTATTTTGGAAAATGGTAGAAAATGTTGCATTTACTATCTTCCACCTTTGGATGTTTGCCCAACTGCTCCAATGACCTTTCTTCAGTACCCAATGCACTGTTGCCCAATCTACACTAGAGGGCAGTGTCAGTGCAGAAAACTACAATCAGGCATCACAGCAGGGGCCAAATTTGCTGCGAGTGTGATAAGAAGAGCTTTCACATACAGTAACAAATCCTTTAGTGAATATTCTATTTCTCCCAGGGCCCTAGAAATGTACACTAAATGAAAATAGGTTTTGGGGAAGGATGAACTGGGTTTAAGTGAACATTTCCTGGTAACCTCACAAAGTGCATGCATAAAAAGTGTTGTGATAGACAATATTGTTAATATCATAAGCCAAAACCTTATTATAGCCTATTACAAACTAGAGTGGACACATATGTTTGTTTATATGCTGTACACCAGTGGTTTTTAAAGTGGGAGTTGGGATCCCCCAAATGTTTACACAATATTATTTTTCATGAGATGAAATTATTCACAATGAAAAAAGTTTGAATGTTGCATTTTTAATGTTATTGCTATTACAAATTGTTTGTATTTCTATGCTATTAACCTAAGTGGTTCATAGCTTGATTGTGGCTGACAAGGTTTGAAAACCACTGCTTTGGTAATATACAGTGCATAATACATACTGTAATGCTAGACAACGCTAACGTTAGATATGGTATATATATATAGGCACAGTAGCCTATATTAAGCATACTCTCTCACATTCTCTCTCCCGTGTTATTAGAACCAGTAAATTATGAATACAGTCACACTTCTGCAGCCAGACAGAGAGTGTGCACGCCTCACAAATGCACTACATTTGAAGAATGACTGAAAACTTCAAAAATCCCAGAGCAATTAACCAATCAGAGTCCAGCAGGACAGCGTGACAGAGTGCACACATCACCGGTCGACAGGCCCGCATCCGTTATGCTTTCAGAGGGGCGAGATCTAAATTAGAGAGCCAATTAACTCTGCTAATAGCCCTCTTCTATTTAATCTGGAAGACAATAGGGATTGAAGGAGAAGCTTTTACAATATCCGCTTTCTGCCATGATTCTTTGGGCCTGCATTTGCTTTACTTGTTTTCACTTCAATTAGCTCAGTGTTTTCTATGATTAAGTACCTATAATTATTTTTCAATTAAGGCTTTGATCTGGTGTATACTGTATACAGCTGCTTAGCGTGCCTGAAAGAATGAGGACGAAACACTGAATTTGTTCTCTTCTGTATTGTGGTGATGCATGCAAGTGAGATTAAGTTTACACAACCGCCGGGAAAGTTGTTACAAACACAAAACCTGATGAAAACAGATTTTGGTTCATTCTTCCTTAAACACTTAAATTTCTCATATTTGTGTTTAAAATAAAATGGTGAAGCATGTTATTTTTCAATGACTACTGTTGATCATTGATATAAAGAGGAAATTGATGGAAAATGGTGTACATGGTTTAAACTACAATGTATCACTTTCCAGTTTAGCTAATTTTGGTGACACCTACAGTAAGGAAGGGATAAGTGATCATTTCAAAGTCAAACAGTGGACAGCATAGGACAATGCAAGCTTTTAAACTCTATGTAGTTCTGCCTATCCTCTCTGGTAGACAAACCACTGCTCTTTGACACTCTTATAATTGTTCCCTGAATGTCACAGTTGGACATCCGTCAAAAATGCAAATTAAAGCTATTTATGACTGGACTGTAAAGCTGATTGTTTAACCTCAATTAGCCAGAAATAGCAGTTAAACTTACATTTATTGATATGAAAAAGTTTGAGATAGAAGCTTTCATTTTGTAAGTCTACATGAACTTTTCACAAAAGAGAGACTGATAACCGTCGTGCCTCTTTTGATTGTAGTTTTACTAAAAATCCAATGCCATATAATATTTAGTGAAATGATAGAAACAATTATAGTCTCCAGATGAAGTTCCTCAGACTTAAGAACTTTCTATAAGCCTCACAGTGCTTGTCAGTTAGGCCTTAGGTAGTCATACAGTACTAGACATATTATACAGTAGCATAAAAGTCTGGGGATAAAGGTTACTGTTTGTCTTAAATGTGGGTGGTGTATTTACTATATGTTTGAGGGGGCCAAAGCAGAGAAAAATATCTAGAGTCTAGTCTACTGAAATCCCAAATAAGCAATCCGTTTAACGTTAACAAAAAAAAGCCTTATTAGGTGTAGTCACCACTCAAGCCACAGTGAACCAACACACCTCTGACAGAATAACTCCATTTGAAGCAGCCAATAACCAAAGATTGTTTCCAGCCTGTGGCTATTTTCTCATCCATTTCTGTGCTGCGACCAGCATATGCAACTGGGATTCCAACTAAAACATCTTTATGCTTCTGTTGTATGTTCTACTATGAACCAACAAGCCAACAAGTGGCACAGTACAGTATTCAGTGGCAGATTTCAGCACTCCATCCAAAACCAGATTATAAACAGACGTGTAATCTCGTCACAAAATTGCGTAATTGCATCTGCCGCTGTAAGACTAGGACTACAAAGCCTGGAAAGAAGGGTTGTGACCTTCTCTTAACACATCAAAGTACTTGACTTATTTTCTACACTTAGCATTTGGGGAGATTTTCCAAATCCAAAAGTTGTTGCATTACTAAGGTTGTATGTTCCAGTGGAACAACATTCATCAGCAGTTTAGATGAACGTTCGCAACCACCATGGTAATGTTGTGTGGTTGGAACCGCGACTAAGAGATGAAGTGAGAGGCACACTGTAGCTCCTATGTTATTAGTTACAATATTTCATACTAAATCCTAAAGTCTTGGTGTTGATTTGCGATGTTATCATTATGGTTTTAGGGAACAGAGGGATAAGGGACCACCGTCGTGGTTTGGCAAACGCACCCTGTGGACGGTGGATAGAAAGAGCAGTGAAATCACACGATTGCTTGATTACAGCTAGAAAAAAATTGCTAATGATAATTGTACATCAAACATCAAATAGATATTATGACTCAAACTAAAATTGTCCCTATAGGTAGTACAGCTACAATATATTGTTGTAATGTAGTAATGTAGTTGTAATGTAATTAATTCCTCGACAGATTACCAATTCAAATGTTGCCTACTTTCTGAACACTTTCTTCAAAATAGAAAATAATCACAAACAATAAAAAGCAGTAAGTGTTGCCATAGCAACACTCAGACCATACCAATCTTAATGTGAATTATGAGCGTTATTAGAATGACTCCACCATTTCGATTGGTTCTATTGGTTTAAATGACCTTCCCATCACTGAGTAAAATAATTATTTAACATATTAAATGTGCTGTTTTCCTTTACTGAGGCCACTGTTGTGCATATATATAATTTGTTGGTTGTTCATAAAGCATTTTCAAGGAACAGATATGACAGAAAGCATATTAGCCTGCACTAATTATACACATATGCTGGATAGCACTTAACACTGTTCCCAAAGCCAAAGTAAAGAAAAACTCACTAGAATACTTAGGCTACATAGGGCAGGATAGTGTAGTGGTTGGGGTGTTATTTTACTCAATGTATGTAAGTCTCAGGGTATGTAATGTAAGTCGCATTGGATAAAAGAAAGTAGACACTGCAGGTATCATAGATATCAAACTCCCTAAATTGTTGCCCAAATATTTGACCAAAAAACTTTTGTTAACTATTGTAAACGTATACTATAATTTATCAGAAAGCATTATTAGAATGTATCATCTATTTTAACAAACACACACATCACAATAATCAGCACTGGAGTATTGCCATCTCAAATTAATATAGGAAAGGATTTCACAATTCACACCGCCTTAATTGTATTGTTTTACAGTAAATGTTGAGCTACAGTAGCTGGTAGTGTGAGTAATGGGGGTTCCCATGGAGAGGACAGTAATTAACTCCTCCACTGTAATTAAAACACAGCACTCTCTTAAGGGTGCCAGGCTTCTAATGAGTTGTGACATTTTAGAAGCCAAGCTGTGACTATCACCACGCACCTACCCGGCTATACGCAAACAAGGAGGGCTGAGGAGGGCTTCATATTTGGAAGAGAGTGTGTGGGGGGGAGGAGGGGGGGAGAATCGGACACTTTCATTGCCCTAAAAGGGTGGAGAGGGATGCAATAATGAAATATCAGGGCTTTGTGGAATATGAATGAAAAAATAAAAATGGGAGGCGCAGGTATAACGATGGGGCTGGTGGTAGCGGTGGAGGGGGGGGGTTAGGAATTGTGTCTGAAACATTTTTGTGTGACCTCCCTCCCTCGCCCCATCCATCAGGCGGGCCGGCTCATTATTCTAACTAGCCGGCTCCTTTCTTCCCATGCAGGACGCCATCAGCTGCAATCTGCATGCCAATTATCGCCCAGACCCCCTGATACCTCCGCATGGAAAATGATCTGTCAAGGAAGGGGAGAGAGTAGGAAGAAAAAAAAAACGAAAACGAAAAAAAGGCGAAAGGTTCGTGTGCCGCCGGATAGCCCCAATCTCTCCACACACACACACGCACACACGCACACACACTTGCTCTCTCTCTCCACCACCCACACCCCCCTTTTTACACTCTATTCCGCTTCTCTGTCCCGCTTTCCCATACAGCGGTGACAGGGCTTCCTCGAAAATTAATCTATGGAAAAAGAGAACAGAGAAAAAAATTTATAAATGTAGCTTTACTCTCCACTCCGGCTGCTCAGTTCTCAGGGCTCCGCAGGGCAAGGGGAAGTAGGAGTTTGTGATAATTGCCATGGAGTGTGTGTGTGTGTGTGTGTGGCGGGGGGGCATTGGGGCATAACAAAGGGGATACTTTTGGGGGGGGCCCCGCCCCCCGCCCCCCCGCAGGCACTTAGGCAAAAGTGTGGAGTCAAAAGCAGAAAAG
>JAOEHI010000019.1:447569-462681 GCA_025447815.1 Percopsis transmontana | reverse complement strand
GTTTTTTGTGATATGTGCCGGGGCGTGGGGGGGTGTGTGTGGGGGGGGGGGGGGCATGGGGGCAAAAAACCGGGGAAACTTGGCCCCCCCCCCCCCCCCCTGAATGTTACACTAAGGGCACGAAGAGCGGTCATGAAGCAGCCACTGTACCACTATAGCTTCCAGGTATGTGCCCCCCCCCCCCTTTCTTATATTCCCATCTATTTTGCCATCAAATTACAGATGAGATGAGCGGCTATTTCTGATGGCTCTCTTGATCTCTTAACTGGGCATAACGGGGCACGCGGACATTTAATGTCAATGGGCAATGTAATCATGAAAGCCACATGGTGAACTGTGCCCAATGATGATAAACAAAACCCCACTGCATCTGAAGATAGCTATGAGGATTTAATTAACGTTTCAGGGTTTTTTTCTGATCTGGTTTCTCTCCGGTTAGACCCATGCGGTGTAATGGATTCATCTTGGACTTTGTGGGCAGGCAAATCAGGAGTTCGGAGAGGATCAGAGTCGGAAAACAATATGGTATAATCGCACAAATACACAAAGTTGCACTTTGTTGTCTTGCTGCGCCGACGAATCCCTGTTGTTCGTTTTCTTAAGTGGATGAGGCAACCCATCTCTGGAATGACTGAGCTGAGAGGGCAAACAAAGCCCGAGCTGATCCCGGTTTTGCAGCACAGAGAAGGCAGCACTGTAGCCAGGGAGGGAAACAGTCACTTCTCAGAAGCAGCGGAGAATTGGTTTTGCTCTGTCTCCCTTTGTGGTGCATGTGTGTGAGCTTTGATTAAAGACAGAAGATTCTTTAAGCACATTAGGGCCATTTTGTCCAATTGTTTCACGCCCCGTTCCATATCCACCCTTACAAAGGATATAGACTGCTGCACAGAGCTAAGCAGCCCCTTCACTATACTCTATCACTGTGAGCAGGCCCGGCGGAGACATTAACAGGAAAGAAGCAGAGGAATTATGGGACTGCATTGTACTAGTTGCGGCAGAACATGAAATGTCCTACCACTTTAAAGACAGAACCAATAAAAACAAAAACAAAATAGTCCACATAGTCTTGTTTGTTGTGTCTTAGAGGTTAACTGTGTAAAAGTTATTGTTCTACTAACATGAAACAAAGGTCCCCCTCTGCTAGGTTTAGAAATATATAGGCTATGTAGCCAATGCAAAGTTTAGCATAGAAACAGTGATTTGTTAACTTCCGTCGTAATTTAAGTAATATGTAATGCCTTTTCACCCCCTAACCGCTCAATTTACACAACGGCCCTTTAAAAATTCTGATTTATTTGTGCACTAATCGTATCTCACTTTTTATATTTGCTTGGTTTTGTTTTCATTGTCACATTTCTCCCAAAGTACATTTCAAAATGTCCACCGCACTGTGGTTTCCATTGCAAACGACAAGAACCCACTGCTATATGTTTCAAATTTGCCAATGGAAAATCTTTGCTGCATTTAACTACAGTTTGCAAGCATTCGATTCGCAATTATCCTCCGGATTCAACACGTTCAGGTCCATCCAGCGCTCAGAAGTGGTGGACGATTTCAATATTCGCAGAGAAGAGGAAATGACTCTGTTAGCATATTCAGTGGTAGAGTTTAACTCAGGCCAGCCAGCCACCATACCCTAGAGTAATAATTAAGAATCATGTCAGCGAGTTGTCACTAGTCAATTACACCTCCCGTTCACTCGGGCACACAATCTGACTGCAAGCAATGCAAAGACACTGAAGTTGTCATCTGAGATGGAGAAAGGGGGGAAACGACTGGAATTGAGATTATTGTGAGTGGGGGATTTCTAACAGGGTTTAACAGCCTCTGTCAGAAGGTAAGTTCTGAATGCGAGTGACCAAATAGCCCCTCCAAACATGAAACCATTATTGCCGATTACACAGAACAGGGACTTTGGTGGTGCATTAATTGAAGCTTTGGCTCGCATCAGTTTCCAATTACTTTTATGCTAGCCTACGGTTAATGCTGTGACAATGGACAGTAAGAAGACATTTCACAGAAGGAAGGCTGTGCATGAAATAAGGGAGGTTTTCTCACTGTCATTGACTGTGAATAGGGAATTGTGTGAAGTGGGCTGGCTGCAGTGATGCTCTTCTAAGCAACACCAGGGAAATAGTTGACACAGGACTGGTTCAAAAAGGCCACATAGCGAGGATGTTTGCTATGAAGCTTTTATAGTTTCTACTGTATACACACTGTGGAGTGTAAACATAATGCACCTCTGTGTCACAAGCATAATTCATAAATGTACTGTAGCCCATGTTATCAATTTAACCAAGTTGTAGAAGAGGATTAAGTAAAATATTCTTGTCATAACATTCTGTGACTTCCAGTATATGGCCTACAGTGTATAAGTTTCATTAACTCTGTATACATGCAGGATTTATTCCATTGCAGTCCAAACTGTCCAGGGTTTAAATGTACAGTATATCAAATATTTATGTGATTTATTTTAGTATAGGACAAGCTCTGTAAAATTATGTGTTAGATAACTTTAAGATGTGTTTAAACTTAATAAAATTAATTTAGTATAGTCTAGTGGTTAGGGTGTTCGACTCAGCCAAAAGCTCCGGAATTTGATCTACGACATGCTCAGTAAGCATCCAAGATGGCTAACCCCTACCTGCTCCTTAATACTTAGTTACTTACTTAGTAATTGTAAGTCGCTTTTGATTAATTTGTGTAATTGTAATTACACTTTAAATACTCCTTCAAAACAACTTCAAAAACCATCAGACATTATATATCATTTGATAGCTGAATAAAAATATTTCGTAATGACGTAAACATAAGATAAGCATAGAACTTAATACAACCTAAACCTTTTTGTGGCTACACAAATCCCATTGTTGTCGTATGTTTTTTCCTAGCTGATAGAACAATGTTAGTACAACTTTACCAGTCACAGTTTTCAGGGGATACCATGACATTTGAACTATGAATGTGGACAACAATAAAACAGCCACCATAAGCTCTCCTGATGGTGTTAAATAAATACATTTAAATATTCTTGCTGAATAGATTGTACATGTACTGAGGGTTAAACGCCTTGCTCAAAGGCACCTTAATATTAGTTTGCAAAGTAGGAAAAGGCATTATTTAGGTCATTTGTATTGATGGCTACATTACAGATAATCTCTCATGTTTTTAAATATAATGTAATTATTTACTGAATCTATTAAAATATTTCCATGTCCTCACATAGGCTTTTATGTGTTATTTAAGGTCATGCAACTGTGACTGACCACTGACGTTTTTTTGTTTTATTATTTTCTATTAAAAGCTAAGATCAATGATTACCTCTAGAGTAGGCCACAGTTCGTACAACATCATCACTTCCTATTTATGTAGCCTATATCTGATTCTTATTCTGATTCTATTATTATAGATTCAAAAAGGAGCAAAAAGGCTTTGATAACTGCTTTTAGCTTTGCTTTTATTTTGTTCCCTCACACCCCCTCACCACAATTCCTCGACAGAGTTTTTGGAGATTTAATGCTTTGCTTTAGTGAAGTCAGGGGGAGGTGGGTACAACTCAAAGCCCCCGCTGTGACTGTCTGCTCCGACTTCTGCTCCACATTGCTCTTGCTCAGCATGTCTGAGATTCAAGCGCTCTCTGATTTTTATCACAAGTTGAATTAAACCATGATTTCTGTATACTCAGCAATAGAGCTCTACCGAGGATATTGGGCTACATCATTTCGCACTTTGGACAGGCAATCCGCAATGCTATGCAAATATACACAAACTGCCTTTTTTTTTTGGCAATAGCCTTAAACCCGCTCAGGTGCTTGACACTGATTTGTGATTATTTATTTATTTCATTTTCTACCACTCCTCACGTTCAGACCTGTTTTATGTTTCGACCGAGTCTCCATGGAATCTCGCTAGGAAAAAAAGAAAATTAAAATCCATCATCTAATGTGTCGCCAGGTAATGAAATAAGAATCTGACACCTCTCTCGCATTGAAATGCAAAAGAGGTGTCCTGGCACTGCCCTGGCAATTTATCATAAAAGCCAGCGAGTTTCTACTTAATATACATGAGCTACAGTGAATTATTACGGGGCTTGCCATTATAACAAACTTCTCAAAGTGCACAGACAAAAGGGTCAAGTATATTATTTTCCCTTTACGTCACTCGGACGGATAATCTAAATGGCTTTCTGAAGTTGGGGAATGTGATACTTTCTTTGAACGTGTTTTATACTTTGTCCCATTTTGCACAATGCAGCCCTTTTTCGCCTCTGTTCCCTTTCTGCCAGGGTAAAAATGGAGAGGGAGGAGAGAGAGTGAAACTAGTGAAAGTCGAAAACACGTCTGAGTGCTTTTTCAGACCTCTAATTCATCTCTGCCAATGATATGTCTCTACTTTTCTTTCTTCCTCGTTGCTCCAAGATGTGGCCGGAGACTTTAACCAACCCCCACCCCCAGCTATTTTATGCAAAAGCCCCATACATCATAAAAACGGCATGTTAATAAAACAACAATCAGCAACTCCGGAAAAAAACAACCCACACTTGTTTGTGGGTTGTTTTTACTGTATAATGAAATGCTGTGAATCAAACAATGATTGATTATGACTGCTTAATCTTGTTATTCCACCTGGTTAGAATAATCAGTACTTGACAGACCGATTGATTAATACACAGGCCTTTAACGTTAAAAAAAAATGTATGTACCTAGGTACAATGCAAGATAACGTCCAGTAATATTGTTGGCTGTACATTAGACTACCCATTGATGGATGCGTTGAGTCCATTAAAACAGGTTATGCATCTGTCAAACAACTAATTAAAAAAAGAGCTAATGTTTATGGTTACTGTAAAGAACAGGTAACGTGTTTGTTACCTTAAAAAAACACTGCACCTCAAATTGTCAGTTACAGTAAAATGTAAAAACAGTTAATGAAATCCAGCATTGTCAGAAACAATAGGGAGGGACAATATTTCTCGATTGTTTTTGTTCAAATAACGCTTTACGTGCTTGATCTATAATCAAAGACCCCCACTTGAGCTCTGATGGGGGGTGGGGGGCTCAAATGAAGCCGCCTGAGGGTCACATGCATTATAAGTGCCACGTGTGTGTGTGTTTCTTTGTAGACTGAGGGCTGTCATATACAGCTATGATGCATGCAGTCAGTCATAATTTATAATTTATATGACACATTTTCACTGAGGCAGGCATAATGCCATTATCATATTGGAGAATGTGTTTAGTTCTCCTACGAGACGTCTCAACAAATCACTGTGTCACACAAACCAAGGCCAAAGATTAATGATAAATATGACAAGAACAAATTGGAATGTACAGTATGGGAGTTTGCATGTTAAGAAAAGCAAGTATCCCAGAGCTAATCAGATAAAGACACATTCTGATATGAAATATTTTTATAAATATTTGTGTGGGCTCTTTTAAGATATGGGATATTATGCGTTCCATTGTCACGTATAATAATAATAATTTATTATTTGAAGAGATACACATTTAATGGTCGCCACCGCTAAGCTACATCGGAAATAGCACAAGCGCATTAGTAGCATGGTGACTGACACAGTCTCTTACTCAATGAGGTAAATTTAGTGTTTTTGATGGCAACATAAATCCCAATAACCATCAACAGTCAGTGCAAAGCCATTAGCCCCTCTGAGTGACTGTCACATCCAATGAAAGCCACTCCCCAAATCCACCTGGGGCTGTTGAGATGGATGGCCCAGTGTTGTACAGTGTGCCGGCTCATTTCTGCCATAGTACAGAAGTCAATGCTGATTAAAATATCCACACTGGGTCCCCATATCTATTACCAATTCACACAACCATCCCAGACCCTCAATTAAAGCTCTTTGGCCTGGATGAATGAAGACGAGGGTTTAAATGCTGACCGATAGAATTACAAACGCTCAGTCACAATTTATCTACCTGACAATTAGGAGAAATTTGTTTCATGCTAACTCATCCTTAAGGTTTCAGAAGGTCTTATTTGATATCAACTGCAGTGGCTGCAGATGTCACAATTCCCATAGTTCCACCCTCTGTTTTGATTAAACACAGTTGGCTGCACTTTACAGTAATTCTTGCTTTCAAATAAAACCATTGCGGTTTATCGGCTATTAAAGTCCCTATGCACCCGCACGTGTTAAGAGTGACTTTTGTCGGTCAGGGAAATACTGATCCTGCATTTGGGGGGCATATACTAAATTTGACCAATTTTACCAATTAAGTGATCATTAGATCTTTAGATCTGGTGGGGGTGGGTTGTATGTGTAACACATCTTGAACAATATTGGCTATTACAGATATAGGAAGTATACAATTGTTATTACCGCAGTCAGCCATAAAAACCTGTGAAATGTATTTTTTATTTATTTATATGGAAGATATGATATTGGAGCTTTAACTGAAATTTTCCCAATCCACACATCTATTTCTCATCAATAGGAAGTAACATAATTGTTTTCAAGGACTCGGATTTGTCTTGCTCCACTTAGTATTATCCAACACAATTACTTTGACAACAGTAATTATTATAACAGGTTACGCGGCCATAAAAAAAAATGTAAGCTTTCCAGCAACATTTTAACTCCAGCTACTGTGCTATTGTGAAAAACTGAAAAGCGGTAGTTACTTTTCAGTAGGGAATGTCTTAGGTTTCGCCACAATACAGTTTACAGAGTACAGCTTTCAATGACAGAGCCACTTTCTTTACCGGAACCACAAAACTTATATGGTGATATTCTTTTGTCCTTTGAAAAAAGGTCTTTTGAAATGCATTAGCACTACACACTTTCTGAAGAAAGACCAAGCTGGGATTTGAAACATAGCAACGGAAAGAAAGAAAAAAAATACATAAAAAAAAATGGGACACTAGCTTTTATTTTTTCTTCCAGATTCTCTCAACCCCCTTGGGATATTTTCTTTATTGTTTGTTGACGACTTGATACCACAAACTTCTATTTATTTTTTTCCCTCCGTTTTAGAAACCACTTTTTTCTTTTGCCGTGGCAAATTTATTTTCAGGCTCCATAAAATAGCCTTTTCTTATTTCAAGCGGCTGTGTATGGGGTGGAAAATCTTTCACAAAATGTATCCTTAAAAGCACATTACTCTGTTCCATACACCGTTAAGAGTTAAGAACACAGTTAATATTTACAGTTGGTGAAAAAAAAGAGAAAAGGAAAGGATTTTGCGAGGGAATAAAACACCCCCACCCACGTATACACACTCACTCTTGACTGGCGCAGTTGAACAATTGCTATTCACAATCCTATCCTTAATGCCTAAGACCGACATAAAAGACGAGAGTTTAAGAATATAGGGATAAGCCCTTTCAGCTTTTCTAAGTCTTAAGGCTGGTTTATGCTCCATGAATACTGAGCATAGGCAGCCAGTGGTGTTGCCACTCTAAATAGATATTACAATGATTTGGGAACAATGCATTCGCTTGATTCCCTCCGACACCAAAATACATATATGTGTATATATAGTGAATAGGAGGCAAACATTAACGCTCATTGACAATACGTGCATTTTTTGATGCAGAAGGGTAGAGCAAGATTAATGTCTTGAGCGAGAGAATAGGCGCGCTACCACTTTGGGTGTTTGCTGGGAAACCTGCGTTGGGAAGATGCTTTGAGAGGCTAAATCCCCCCTGAGTACAATACAGGGTTGCTGATACAACCAACAGACACGGGGTCACCTCCCCTCAGGGAGACAATGGAGCCCCAACAACGAGACGCAGTCAGAAGCCGCCAGGAGGAGCACAAAAGCATCTATAGAGGAAGGAAAGAGATGAGACTACATCAGAAAAATGCATTTGGCTAGCATTTCCCATCATGACAGCTAATAGAAACGAAGGCCTGTTCAGTGACAACTGCTGAAATTAAAGTCACAATGGATGTCCACTACAGTTGAGAAAAACACACAAATCTGTGCACACCACAATATTACCCACTCTAGGTGAGGGTGAGGATGGTATGGTAAAACCACTAACCCATCTATGTACTCATCTTTCTGTTCACTTTCACTTTAACTTCACTACATTTTCCAAATATAACAAATGCTTTTACTCCATAATCTTATTAGCTACAAAATAAAATTAAAGGTAGACTTTTCAATTGTGGTGGCTTAGTCTTCAGAATTTGCCCTTTAGGGCCGAAGTTGTTTTGGTAAGACACTCTCTACTCCTCCCCTTACAGTCCCATTGGCTTGCGCCCTTTTCTACCCCTCCCCCTACAGCTGCCCCCACTTTCATGCACCCTTGTGTTTCAAACATCAATAGGGAGCTGGGGTATAAATGTAGCACTCTCTGCGGTGCTATAACACAATCGAGGAGTGTAACTTTAAAAACCTTTACTCAAGTAAAATCGTTATAGCTCACTTTTACTTTTAGTGATTTTACAGCAAGGCATCTTCCCTTTCATCACTCACACAATCACAGTTCAGGATAAATTCTGTGTGAATGCAGTGCTCTCATCTCCCAACATGGCAAATGATAGCATGGAGATGTTGTTCCTATCCCTCACAGACACTATTGCATCGTTTCTGAAGAGGGTCTGCGCTGTAGGAAGGTGGTGTGGATAAGCAGCCTTTTTTTCCGCCACTTAAGCTTTCCAAACGGCCTCGGGGCTCGAGAACAACTCCGACCCTTGTGTCTCTTTCCCCAATCCAAGATTAGCCTGTCTTCTTGTCTTAATCCAGCAGAAACGCTGCATCCTGACTCCAACACCTCTACACAATTACGGCACTCCATAATCCCTGCCTGCCTCCATTTTCCCTACTGCTTTAAGAGGGGTAAAGATCAGGGGTGAGCACTCATCCCCCAAGCCCCCGCTTGCCTCTCGCCATGGCAGTTAAGTGTCTGTGGAAATCATAGAATGAGTAAAGCCTTGTGACAGCTTATTAATACTCCCCTCCTCTCTGGGGTTTACCAATGGTCAGTCCCTAAGTATACTGTACTAGATTAGAAGGATTTGCTTGTAGCTCAGGTGGGCTTCCTCAAGAGGTATTTCCAGTGCAATTCTCTCCTCTGGTCATACGCTGATGTCGCTGAAAGGGGCTTGAATTCCACAGAGTGTGAGTCCGATGCTCTGTTCAGATACAGTCCACCGCATTAAGGCTTTAGGGCCTCAACAGTGGCAAGTGACTCCTCCAGGATTTCTGGTGACACTTGATCCAAAAGCAAAAGGTGTTGCTCTAATATGCTGGGACGAAATAGAAGTAATAAAAAAAAAGTAGCAATCTAAAAAAAATATGTTCAAGTAAATGTCCATTTACAGTACCTGCTATCTTATCACTAACACAATAATGACTTTTACTCTCCGTTCGGGCAACTCCTTCTGTTTGGAATTGTGATTGTATTAATAATGTGGTGTCTAGGTGCGACATTAAAAAAGGCATCAGCAGTACAACAGCTGTGGTTGTACTGCCAGAGAGTATAATTAGTGGCTAAATAGACTAATAAGCACACCCATGGCCTGCGTGCTGTCCATATGCTGTATGGTTTCAAATTGCTCACTTACCACAAAGTCACTGTAGGTGTCGCCGAAGGGACCTAAACTGGAAAGTGACTGAAAAGCCATTTTCTGTGTCGTTATTTACCAAAATTCAATAACTTACCGTTGTCTCAAAGATTGTTTCTTTTCCAGTTAGCTAACGCTGTCACAGTTGAGCAACAATGAGCGCGGTGCTTACAGAGACTGAGAGCTGTGCAGAAATGAATCACGCCGCTGGCTTAGCATAGCTTGGCTGCCTCCTCTCCTCTGGAAGTCTTAAATACATTTGTTTGCCTGCAGGCCCTCCAATTCTCTCTCCCCGCATCCTCTGCTTTCTAGCCGCGATATATATATATATATATAAATATATATATATATATACGTTTGTATATTTATTTGAAATCCCTAAATGGACTCGAATCGATCAATACCTTATTGTGCGTGTGACGAAAGGCAAATGGGAGGGGGGTGCACCCAATATGACCGATGTAACAATTCAGATTTCCCTTTCATTCTTTTTCAAGAAAATACAATGAATATCGGAAGGAATTTCAAAAGCTGTTCTAAATTGATTTAAGGTTCTTGTCATAAAGCTGCATGTTCACAAGAATCCCAAATATTACTGGCGAGGGAGAGACAGAGCGAAAGAAAACTTCAGTGTGAGCCATTGTAGGCTTCTACCCAAGCCTCGGAGTTGAAAGGACCAGACAGATTTGCTCAGAAGTCTTTTCTGGAGACATTTCTTGTGCTAGAGATAGACATCGTAGAGAGAATAAACAACTTACTTTCAGAGAAACATGAAAGAACGTGGAGGCCAAAATGTCCCACTGGTACCAAAATCAAGGAAAATATAAGGGCACCAGAATTCTCTGGGTATAAGGGCACCAGAATATTTCATACGTCCTCCATTTCATATATTTCATATGATGTAGAATTCATAATATTTAAAAAAAGACAGCACTTGGGTACAATATTACACAGAGTGCATAACGACATAACATATCACTACTGCGGACGAAATAAAACGTTGAAAGGAGAGAGCCTTTTTATGTCCAGAAAATATGATATGATTAAGGCTTTTGATACTGGAAGCTACTCATATTTTGCCTGCATCAAAAGGTAAAATCTTTAGTTCTTCTTATTCCCAGTGTTCCATTTTATCAATCTATATCTTCAAAAAAATGATTACAGCTGCATAGCTGAATTAATCAACAGAATTACAATTAAATTTAAACCTCCGTTGCCCCAGCTACGAGGACATTCAGAGCAACTGGGTCCCATAGCCTCATCTCTTCCATTTAGCCAGCATGAATGTTGGGAGGCGACTATTATAATCTGCCATGCCTCATTCAGACGGAGCAGTGACCACAGAAAAAGAACGCTGCGTCCTCAACTATGATAGATTGCAGAGGAAAGGCAAGGGGGGAGACGGTAGAGAGCGATAGTAGAGAGTTCTTGGAAGGGAATGAGAGAGGCGTCTACTCGACTCAAGTTGCAGCACTGAGCCGACAGAACAAAACATGTAATTAGAGCAGTACTGCACTGTGAAGTGGTCATTACTAGAGCTAATGAGCGCGCTATCTGTGCTAACATTAAAGTGCCCGCTAACGAGGGCTTGTTCATCATTCGCTGAACACAAGTCATCGCATAATCCTATCGCCTGTCCTCTCATCCCCATAGCAGGGAAAGGCTCATTTGGGCAGCTTGTGGACAAAAGCTTGAAATCCAAACAAGGCATGCTTGGCCCTGGGAGATTGACTCGGCCATTTCAACTGGGTCTCTCCCAACCCCCTTACCCTTGCCAGTAGCTTGGTCTGGGTGAGTAAAGCTCTTGCTCCTGTTAGTAAGGCCTGCTTGTGGAACTATTTTCAGATACTCTCTTACTGTAGCTACTTTAACCCTAAAATATCCATGGTTAAAGTTTCCCCTGCAAAACAAGTTGTTTTTTTTATTGTTTTTATTTTTCATTTAGGTCAATGTACTCTCGGGTCTGTGCAGCAACATGAAAACCACAACAATGGAGTGGCAGTTTAAATTTTTTATTAATTCTGCAGGTTAAGCATGTGAGTGAATTGGAGAGAGGTTCATATAATTAAGATTGTCCTCAAATATAAAGACATTATATCAGTGCTTGGCAGTAGGCATGGTTTTCACATTAGTGAGAGACATCTGAAGGGAATACTTAGTGCATGGGGACACACTCGTCGCAAAGCCTATTCTGACCTGGCAGTCCTGGTTGCCGTGAAAAAGAAAATTCTCGACAACATAAAAATAATTCTGCAATTTGTTTTTCCCTCCCCCAAAAAATATAATACATTTCTCTGCAACCAGGACTAAAGTACCCTTTACAACTAGTGTCTAGTGTGTTCTCTTGCGCTAAGTATTCTCTTCAGATGTCTCTCATTTATGCTAAGCACTATCCCTTTTTACACAGCTCTCAACGTGAGAATATTGCGCCTTCATTCTACCTCGCCGTTCTGTGTAAAAGGTACGGAGGCGAAATTGATGTGGGGGGGTCATTGTTGTTTCGCCTCTGAGCCGGCAGCAGAGGTAATCACTGAGCCGGAACAATGTCTTTGTAAAAGGGACAGCCGGCTTGGTGGAACAGGGGTGTGACGTTTTGATGAAGATTGTCACCAGAGTCATGTATCCACAAGCACGGTATTATTTCATGAATGAAGGCAGGCCGTAGCCGCCGGCCCTATAGCGGCCAACGGCGGACGCTATAGGGTCGACACAGGATAGTCTAGTGGTCTAGGTGTTGGACTCCCGGACGGAAGGTCGTAAGCATCTGTGAGCACCTGTAAGCATCCTTGAGCAAGATGCCTAACCCCTATCTGCTCCATGTAATAGCAACATGTAATTGTAAGTTGCTTTGGATAAAAGCGTCTGCTAAATGACCTAATTGTAATTGTAAGCCATAGACACATATAGTCTATCCCACAATCCGGTTAGCATCAGATGCTGAGGTAACTTTTCCACACAACATTTTAACTAAGCATTTATAATCCGCTAGACTGCAGATAGACCCTTCTTCACCAATGCTGTTGTGTTTCACGTCCCACTATTTGGTCACACCTCAGGTTCCGGAACGCCATATTGCTATGTAAATGGACACACTGGGGCGGCAATATGCCACCTCTGTTTGGTTGAGTATAAACAAGCGAACCCAGCTGATTTAATGTCTTTATATTTGTACAAAAAATGTTTGCAATGGGAATTTTAAAAAATACAATTTGCAAGGGGAAACTTTTTTTTCAACCATGGATTTGTTTTTTCACCTCAATGTCCCTTCCGGGGTTTTATTCATTCATAGCTTTTAAACTAGAGTAAATAAGAAAGAAAGAAAATTATATATATCAATATTCTTATATCTTCTCTTAAAGTTCTTTAAAAAAAAGTTTGAAATCAGCTCTGACCCGCCAAAATTATCTTGTGACCCCATGACGATCTCAGTCCACACTTTGAAAACCTCAGCTTTAGAGATGTTGTTTCTTAAAAAGGTCTTCTGCCTGTAAATAAAAGTAGTCAACATAAATATTATATATATATATATTTAACAAAACCACGTTGATCTGTGGGCTTCAAACCGTTTTGAAGAGCTTCACTTACCAAGGCGTTCACACCAGTTTGAATGACACATCAGCCCGCTACTACTGGCATCCGCCACAAGAGGGCAGACAAGCCATTTTTCCTCTACACATGAGCTGCAGTGTGGCATCTCAGGCTGAGAAAGAGAAGACAACCAATAGTTTACATCAGATAAAAGGAAGGCAACGTACTCCATAGGGTGCGCAAATTCTGAAACACTTATTATCTATTTGATTCATTCCTGATTGCAAAATATTTTCATGGACAAATCCTCCCACAGGGCTAACCACCTCTTGATGTTCTCTCACTCTGTGTCCTTGTGTTGCTATTTACTAAGCCTCTGAAAAGGAGGGGTCGGGGGGGGGGTGTTAGACAGTTTAGTCTGCCAGTGTTTCCAAACAGCAAGAAATCTGTGAAATCTGCGACAGTAAAGAGGGGGACCCGGACACCCCCACCCCCGCCCACACACACACACACACACACACACACACACACACCATCAAATAAAAGAAAATGACATTGTACAAAGAACATTTCTTTTCGAAAGAGGGAGCGCCATACACAAAGATGAATGCATTCAAATGAAAGGAAGAATACTGCAATGGGTTTGGATTTATACCTGCTCTATGTGTTTATGTCTCTCTCCACACGGGGCAATGTTCTGGCAGTCACAGTCAAATGAACGAGTTGTTTTTCCTCGTCTATTGTCGAGTCTCTCTAACACACTATGACTCATTTCATAGCCTGTGATTATGTTTTTGAGGGAAACAGACTTCAATACACTCCTTGAACAAAGATACTTTGGGCACTGATAGCTGATAAAATGCAATTGTGCACAAGGACCAGAGACACAAGATTAAGGCTGTCCAAACCGATTCTTTCTTCTTACAAACACTCATATGCATTAAATTGTATTCAAACTAAAGAGACACTCCTCAATTTGTGTCTGGAATTGGAATGTGCTGTTCTAAAATAACACAATTGCGGAGTGGACCTTTAAACCATGACTTTACATATTGCCTACTTATAATAATAATACAACCTTAATTTGACATTTCTGAATTTCTTTAAATGTCTTCAAAACTTGAATTAAAAACACCGCCAGCTAGCTATAAAGGTTAGTGGTTAGGAGGTCATTAGGGCAAACAAATCTTTGCTCTTGGCGGGAAGGCACGTTTTGCTAATATTAACACTGTAAACCGGCTGTTACATGGCACCTTAGCAAACCTCTTTCTACGGAGAAGAGAATATCTCTATCTCAGGAGTGACTGATTACTTCCTCTCTATTCATGATTTTGTCATTGGGCCCTGAGGCATCAATAAACAACTGTTAGTGAGCACACGACAACAGTCAGCTTTCACAACACAAAGCCACAAATGTTATTTTACTCTCTATTACTTTATCGCGATATCACATCTTAGTGTGAGATAACCACCTCGTGTTTGAATGTGCGCAGGCACATTTTTATTTTCATATTTATTTTTTTACAGCTAAACCTACATTCTGTGTTTTCATGTCAGAGATTAGCATCACACAAATCAGGTGCTATCTGTATGTCTTTGTGGCGGCAAAATAGGCCATATACTCTATCAATTGCACCGTCACTGTGTGTGTGTGTGTGTGTACACACACTTTGTGTACACACACACACACACACAAACACACACAAAGAGTGATCTGTGATCGGGAGCATCAGAGGAAGGTTTAGCTGCAGTATATTGCCCCCAAGGGACAGCTAGCTGTGCCTGTGCGAACATGCGGACCTACAGCTACCGCCACCTGGGAGCAAGAAAGAGGAAGACAATCTAGATGAACAGGCCAGATAATCTCTGTTTAGGATACGACATACGCTCAGGCTGAAATGTGAAACTACGTGGGAATTGTTTTTGATCTAGACATGTTTGTTCGGCATCTGGTAACAGCCAGTGACTCATCTCCAGGCTAGGGGATAGGCCTATACAGCCTTTTAGGGGTAGGGGGTATAAAAACTGACATCCAGGAACTTCCAA
>JAOEHI010000019.1:427569-442569 GCA_025447815.1 Percopsis transmontana | reverse complement strand
AGCTCAATGTGCTTCAAAACACAGTAAAGTAAATGTAATTTTTTTTTATTGTTAAATGCACAGTATAACAGAGGGTCATTCTGGGCAATGAAATTCCAATTCCCATACACCTGTACATGCACACACCCCTACACACACACAGCTGTAGTCAAACACCTTTGAAAACAGTGGTAGGGTTTTGCACACATTGTGAAGTCATTCTTAAAATCTCAAATGATTTATGTAAATGCTTTAAACAACAACCCAAAGCATGTAACTTAAAACAAATATAAAGTATTTATGTACAGTAAGTGATATTGAACTGACTGTATTGCTTTCGTCCCCATGCTGGCATTTGTGTTGAATAATCAGTTTAAATGCTTAATGTAATAAATTTTCTGTATTTTTTTCTCTATCCCTCATTTAGGTTCCTTTGCATCTCAAAACATACTTCTAACGAGCCTACAACGCTGGCTGAAGAAATTCCTGGTAATACCGTAAAAATATTATTATTATATTATATTTTCATATTATTATAATAATATTCAAAAGTTTGAGTTCATTGCCAAGTTCTGTTTTCATCTTTCAAATGAAATCTAGTGAAATTGAAATCTTTAAACATGGAGTTGAGCCTCTGACTCTTTGTTAATCAAAACAAAATACCTTGACTTGTGTTCAGAAACTGTATATCATCCGAGTAAACATTTTATGTTCGGTTTTGATAATTGATTAGTAATGGACCCTACTGCATGTTCAACAAGAATCGTTGGTATAATCTTACTCTCGTTTGTCTACTATACTTTAAACAGTGTCTAAGACATGAGTTGCGACACAATAGTTGTTGAAAAAAATAACGATCGATTACACAGCATTCAGATGAAACATTTCAGTCCAAACACTATTGACCCATGAATCTGTGGGTCATTTTTGTAGTTCTAATGTCTGTCTACGGGAGAAAATGGGTGGACATTATATATAGCAATATGCTCAATTTGTAAGTATGCATGCCATGGAAAGGTATTTTAAAGACAGTGAAAAAGAAAACATTAAAACTAAGGGAAAACCAGATGAATCTTTGATGTATGTAATCCTGAAAACTCCAGATTAAATATCATTATACAAAAGGGTAAAATATGGCCAATAGTACTCAGTATACGTTTAAGGAGAAATTTACAAAGTATATTAAGTATGGTCTTTCATGATCAGCAGTTATGCTTGTGAAACAATTTTAGCTTAGTGTTGTGGGAATGTGCAATAATTGGCACACTTGCCTCTATATGAGGTAGTCTTACCAGAGATCTTAGTTACCACCAAAGTGGAGGACTTATTTTCTTGAATTCACAATAAAACTCGGACCACAAAATGCGCTGAAAAGGTGGTTCTCAAAAAGAAATAGCCCCTGTCAAAGAGGCTGGGCAACACAGGCAGTGAAGATCAAGCGTCAAACCAAAGGCACCCCGTTGAAATTCTGTCGAGGTATTTTCAGTAAGGTCCAAAAACACGGAGAGAGAAAGAAGTGCACTGGTAAAGGTCAGAATGAACCCAGATCATAGAACATGAAACATGGCACAAAGATAAAGGGCCCGGTGAGAAATATCAATTACGTCTTGACATTTTCCAGAGGGACAAAAGAAGCCTATAAAATACCACACTGTGGTGTATAGGCACTGTAGTAATTTTTAAAAGTCACTATCACTTTGCAGGCCATGTTACTAACCGGTGTAGAGCATATAAGCATTACAAAAGTTTCAAATTACACATATGGCATTAAAAGGTTACATAACCTATTGCAGTTTAGACTTTATTATTGCAACAGCTTAAAATTACCTTCCAGTACCATACTGTGCATTTTCGACAACTCCAAGATGCTAGTGATCCAGGATATCCAATCATTACCAAGTATTTTGAACAGGATATTTCCATATGTAGTGTAATGTATGCATACATACATTGTATTTGAGCAGAATTCGAATTGTGACTCCAAAAATCATGCGATCCCACTGTTGAAAGGAAATACACTGAGGAAAAACTGCAGCTCCACCCTGTTCTGAATGAATATGTGAGAAACATGCCCGGAATAAGCATATACGTGCACACCCCATGTAATGTGCGTGTTTTGAGTCTACTCGTTAGGACTCGACCCCTAGTGGCCACACAAGTGAGACAATTCAGTCAAATATATATACAGTTCAGGTCATTGGCCTACATACAATACAACAGAGAGACAGAAAGATAGACAGATACACAGGTAGACAGATACACAGGTAGACAGATACACAGGTAGACAGATACACAGATACACAGTTACAGTTAAATAGGAAACATTGATTTATTAAAAAATAAATAGATTCAAAGGATTTACAAGCTCCAGGCATATTTTTTTTGGGTATTTGACCTAGACCACAAAACTAGAAAACATTGAAGCAAGGCAGTGTTGCATGACGACTTACTTTTCATTGAGGAGTTTCATTTTTTATCCCTCTTGACTCTCGATAACATTTTAGAGATATATCAATTCTTAAAAAGACCATGTTCACTGGCTATTCAGTGAACAAGACTACTATTTTTCCTTTAAGCTGTTAAATGAAGGTTGCTGACCTATGACATTTCTTTGTGTTGTTTACACCTTACATCTAACCTATATAAAACCTATGAGCAATCAGCAGTTGTTCTTGGCTTTCATCATAACCTGCACTACACGGTATCTCATCAATCAAAACTAGCATAAAAAGGGAGGCTGCTATTGCTTGCTAACCTCAATTGACAACTACCACAGCCGAGTGCTGAAGCCAATGGAAGTGCTTAAGTTGCAGTACTGTTTATCTAGAAATAAAATATCTCAAACCCCCATTCAGAAACCAACAAATTGTGCCACTCTGTCCATTCTACATCTCAACTGCCATTGTAAAAATATATTTTTTATTAGAATTTATATTTATTGCAAATATAATGATGACTAATGAATAACACATAGGACTATATCGGCCTAATAGTTAACTACTCTAATGATAAAGTAGTAGCCAGAAATCATAAAGATTTTCTTAATGTCCCGTATAACTGCTCCTAATATTTCAAATGGAACTCATGAGTATGTGGTTCTCAACCTGTGTACTTGTGTAACTTGTGCTATCAATTTTCAATCCCGAAGTGTTGAAGACAACAACAGTGGTCGTGATACCATTATGGCAATATTATACCCCATTTATACTTAAAACTAACACTTGATAAATAACAAGAATAACCTCTACATACAGCTGTACATACAACTGTACTGACAACTGTACTGACTGAGACAAATGCTCACTGCATTTGAAATGAAATTGTGTATTTGTATGAGATTTCATTTACTCACCCTTATATCAGGTGCTGGGGTAGGCTACCTGATCCATATCATTCAAGAACCGTGCAAACCAAGGCTCTCTACAAGGCTGCTATCTAATTCATCTAGTGCTGCGTGCTTCTTGAAGTAGAACATATTTGCTGACATAATTAGCTGGCATGATCAGGACTGTGCTCCTTTCTCTTGTTAACAGTTGTACAGTTTATATAATTTCCTATTGCTAATCGGAACAAATGCACAAAGGGTGCTAGTCACGGAGCACTCATCCTTGCAGTGCAAAGGTAAATCAGTACCATCAGGCAACAAGTTCCTTCAGACAAAGTAAGAAAAGGATTTATGCATAAGTTCCTTCGTTTGTACTTGAGGATGATCCATATCTAAACTTTTATTTCCAAGTCAGACAAGGCCAATCTTTTCAGTTTAATCACATAGATCCCTTTGATGCCTTGTGGGGACCTTAGACCATCATATATTATCTTCTCTAGCTATATACTTGCTAAATGGGCAATGATTAAGACAGCACCTGCATGATACAATGATATACATTTGTGTGCTTGATTTACATAAGGTTTTTATAATTTTATCTTCAATAGGTTACTATTCTGACTAATATGACTGATTTGATTTTTTTTTCATTTTGGAACCATGACATTAATTGGCAACACAACATGAGAGGCATAATTAATTCACAAAGAATTTTTGCTTCTATAACAATATACCTATATGTAAACACAGTAAATCCCAACAATTATGTACACTTTATTGAACATAATTATGTAATGAATCAACAATTCGTATATACAATTGTTTTGGTTATTTTTCAATATTGCCTAAGTTACTAAAACTTTGACTAAATTACTTTTTAATCGAGAAAAGAGCGATAGACCATTAAACTATCACACATCCCTCAAGAAACAGAGATTATTTTAGAGGTAATCATAAGTGTGAAAATTGCTGTTATCTTCTTACTATATTCCATTGAATGCTAACGGCCTGTCTGGCTTGTGAAGGAGTCTTCATAATAAATATTCATGCACCTTTCAGGGTCCTTATTAAGTCGACTACCTTCAATCAGTGCGATCTGTTGTGGGTTTAGAAACCCAATCAGGGAAGGTATATAAAGAAATAAATAAAACGTAAAATAAAGTAATAAATAAGGAAATAAATAAGACAATAGTGAATGTAGGGGGGGGATTTGGAAACATCAAAAGCTTTGCTATCTTTGGAGCGTGTAAACAGTGCATGCCTTCAGTGAGTTGAAGAGCCCTTTTAATGATGCCATGGAAGATTGCCATGTTGACAAGCATCCTGTAATAAATAAAATTAACAAACATTTCTGTAGGGTCTTTTCAAAGGGAAAGAGAGCCCAATGTTTTTTTTTCTGATAAGTGGTCTATACATCCCTGGCTCCTTTCTGATTAGTCTAATCCGGTGAGAAGTGCGTGCGAGTTTTTTTTTTGATTGAGTCAGCCATCAGGGACCCTGAGGGGACCCCCTTCCTGATAAGTGCCTTTACCTTTCACCTCCAGAACCCCACGCACGTTGCTTCACCATATCCCACTCCCTCTAATCTCATTTGTCCCAGGAAGACATGCTCCGGCGCAAGAAGCTACGATTAGCATCCTCTTTACTGAGGGATTCCATTGGCGGCCAGCTCTGCCCCTCCACCTGAGCTGTGCTAAAGGCACCAAATCAACCAGGCCCGTGTGTGGTGAGAATGTGTGTGTGCACTTGTGTGCGCGTGCGTGAATACGTGTGAGTGTGAGAGCACTGCATTGTGTTTATCCCAAAATAGTGTTTCCCCCAGTTACATTAATTAAGTATATCAGCCAAAAATAGGTTTGATTTTGAAGCACAGGAAATTGGAAACTTTGTAAACATTTGGCAGAATATTCACAAATGTGAGCCTTGGGTTCAAAATATCAATGTATTAATGTAGGCCTATTAATAAAATAACAAAAGTGGGTTTATGGGCTACTTCTTTCAGGAATTTGATGCTGGTAATGAAGTTAAATTTATCCTTGGGAAAACAAACTAATTTATGTGCATTATATTTGACTGTTACATTTCACTGAAGACAATAAAATATGCACTCTCAGAATACACCTTCGAATGAATATAGTATTATCATCAGCCTATTTCACTAACTTATCATCACTTTCAAGCTGACAGAAGTTGTAATCATTTGAACTGAATCTGAATATGGCAATATGATCACACAGCTTTATATTTTATTAACTTAACATATTCTAATTCTAGAATACTATGGGAAGGAATGTCAGCTGCTACCAACAAGAAGTTTATACAAGATTTAGCAAATAATATAAAGAAAGCCTTTGGACAGCCATGCTGTATATAGGCCTACTAGAATGTGTAGAGTAAAACGTGTACCATTGTAAGGGACTTGGCTTTTAATAACAATACCACACCAAATATTTTGAAAAATGTATAAATTCTATTAAAATAAGATTTAAGTACTGCAGACGCCTATAATGTGGAAAAAAATGATGACATAAAAAACACCATAAACAACGTATTAATCAAAATATTTTGATGGATAGAAAGGATTTGCTGCATGAACATGTGGAGTGTATACACAATAACTCAAATAACTCACAAGTGAAATTGAACACAGTCACATGCTAGCACACACAGACACACACATATAACAGATATTGTTTTATGCAAAGTGTATCAAATTTGTATAAAATTTGAATCGGAGACTATGTGGTGACTCATTAATATTAGCTGGACAAATAACTGTGAGCTGTGACCTTTGTGTCTTTATAGTCACCTGTTGAATACATTGCCTGAAAAAATAGGTCTAAGAGAAAATACATGCATAATAAATACTATATAATATCGGTGGCTAGTTTATAGTTATACATTTGTGTTAGTTGTCTACATTTGTCATAATGCTGCAGAATTGGTTTTTCCATTAACCAACGGTTTTGAGCATTGTTTTGTGTTTGACACTATGTTAACTGAAATACAGTCTGAAATTAAAAATCGCAAGGACTTACTGTAAAGGTAAGTCACTGGACAGACAAGACACAACATATACACATTTTAATAACTGTATATAGAACTGATCTTTTTTGATCATTTGAGACCTCACATTTTACTTTAATCAAATCATTTGGAGATGTATTATCCTTTGTGTGGTGGTGGGACTAGCAAAACGTTGTCTCTTCAATAAAAAAAATGTGCCTCAAATTTAAGTCTTTAAAATTCTTGGTGATTACATCCCTAACTTGTTTTGTTAAGGCTTGTTTTAAATGTTTGATTGATTAAACATAAAATGTTGTATTGCCTAAAAGTTTGTATTTACAGACACTTTCTTCCAAAACTATTCTGGAAAAAAAGAATTTTTGCATATACTAACACGTTGAATAGCAGGAAAGAGTTCAAATACAACAAAATAGCATCTTTCAGTGACTAAATTGGTGATCTATATGGACTAAGTATTAATAATACAGGTGTGGATGTTCGTCTGCAAGCACCTCAAGTGATGCTTCATAGGCTACTGCAGGTTTGTGTCAATATATGATATGAAGTTCAAAGAATAGAGCATAGCAATATGACTGGTTGTTTCTACAACCTTGACTTGCATAATTTTGTGTGTGTGTGTGTGGCCTATATTCGTACACCATGGTAGAAGAAGCGCACTGTCTTTCTATCAGTCAGGGGAATAACGTCTCGCTGTAAATCACTTTTCCGTCTGGCACAGCACATTAAACAACCGTGGCATGATTCCTTTTCTCTCAGCTCATCCATTCCTTTTTCTTCTTATCAGCTCGTTCACTATTTCATTTCTTTCAAATGAGAATTCTGGGGACCCCAAATTTAAAACCGGGTCTTCAAACAACAAAAGACGTTTTACTTTTTTACTCCGTCAAAATGGTATCCCAGATCCAATTTCAGATAGATTGGGATTTAGCAATGATGATTTTTTTTAGGGGGCGGGGGGGTGTCTTCCGAGACATTTAATATTATGAAATGCAATAACTTGTAGCCTATCCTCAAACAATTTCTCGATTATTCGATTATTAATATTATTATTATTATAACTGGTGTCAAAACTATAACGTATAGCACATGTGCGTTATATAGCCTATGAAGAAAATGATCTCGTGTAATATTTCACTGATATCGTCACCATCATCGATAACATAGTCTAATCATCATCGTCTTCAACGTGTAATAGCCTACTACATAGCCTGTGTTATTCCAACCACTCCCTGAGGGTACTCAAGCTCAAGTCTTTTCATTTAGGAAATGAGTGTGTCTAAATACAAATTCCCAACAGCTAATTATCAAACTTCATTTTTGTGCAGATTATTTTAGGGTGACATTAAAAGACAATAACGTCAATGACCCATAGCTTTCAATTAAAACTCTCTTATTGTCCCCCACTTTTGTCTAATCTGTATTATATTCTGGATTTATAAGTGTTGGAGAAAATAAAAGGCGAACGGTTTTCCCTTTTCTCATTGACTTTTATCACTAAACGAGGCATATAAATGACCTCAAAGTGCTGGCTGTCGCGTTAAATTAAATAAAATAAAGAACAATTATGCCGCCGTTTTTCTCTGATCTTACGCTGAAAGGGAGCTCGTGCAGAGATAAGGGCGAATTGAATTCCTCTCTGGCTGCACGCAGCAGCTCTCTCTTGCACGAATAAAAACGTCCATGGGAAGACTAAAGAGAGATTTAAGACGTATATAATTTCCAAATCATAATTTCTCCCCCCTCGTTTTGTTATATTTCCTCGGATGCAATTTATTTTTGGGTTATTTATTTTGGTAGTGGAGTCATCCGAATTATTTTTGCATGACCGAGTTAAATGCAGGTTTGACTCCCAGTGGTGATATTTCAGAAAAAACTAAACTAGTTTACAAAACGTAGGTAATCTATAGGAAATGTATTATTATTCTTATGTTAGCATATTATTATAAATGTTATTAGTGAGTATTGTGAAATCTGGGCGTACATGCATTTCAACTGCTACTCCTGAACGTATAATTATAATTGTCTAATTTCAAAGTTGAATTGGGATGCTTTAGGGGTTTCGTGTAAAAAAACACACATTCGGTTCAATGGAGTATCACCCTAATTTACAGCTGTTAGATAAGAGCTTAAGTCTGTCATAAAAATCTTAGGCTGCCCGTCTCAAGCCCCCACACCATATTGAATTGCACCTTGGGCAATAGTGCAGAATGGTGAATCTCAACTTCTCTCGGCATATGTTCCTGGCAGATAAGTAAACAATTTGAATGTGAGATGATTTTTTTTTAATTAATACAACAGTCTCTACCTCTCTGTCACACACACACACACACACACACACACACAAGCACACGCGCGCGTGCGCACGCACACATCGCGGTACGCAAATCCCGTTCTACACATTCTGCACAAGGCTAAACCCAATGCTACATTTGATCCAGATTTTATGGCAGGTAAAAAGATGAATTGGTTAGAAATATGCTATTATTCAGCAATTGTATTGGGGAGTTAGGCCTATACACATGTTTACACACGCTCACCACGTGAGCTAATAAACATTTGACCGCAAACTATTCACACATCAATAGGCCTATAAAAGCAGTTTCATAACACAAGTTGGAGAAAGAAAATATTAAATTACAATTAAGATTTATTTTGGAAAATAATATGTAACCTAAATATCTTGAAATTAAAAGAGGTCCCTCCTTAGAGTTAAGTGATTGAGCAGTCCAACAAGTCTGGCGAGCGGAATCCCTTTAGGGAAACTTCTTGAACTGTCAAAACATCAGACACCGCAACCGGTTCAATTAGGTGTCACAAAAACAACATCCACCTCTACGCAAAAAGCATGTTTGGAACCTGTTTAAAATCAACCTCAGTCACAATAGAGGCTATGAGTCTACTTAAAATAGGATGGAAGGAAACAAGACACGCTGGAAGAAGAAAAAATCAACCATGTCTAAATGTCTATTGCGTTGAATTGGCAATGAAATCTAGACAATAGGCCTACATAAGTTAATTTTTTAGGGCCAAGTAGCCTAGGCCAGGTGAAATGTCAAATCTCTTACATTCAAATGTTAACTTAAACTGCTCCAAACTAAAACCACAGGCCTATTTACTTCCACCAACGGTTTAAATGTAGTGTAGGCTATTATAACTTAATGCACGTAGGCCCTATTAATGCACGTATAATTGTATTTATTTTATAATTTTTCAGAATAATTTATATCACATTTCATTACTGCCTATAGCGCTGAAGTTTTACCAATTTAACATTCCCCAAACGTCATTATCTATATGTCAACAACTCAGATAATCTACGTTACAAATACAGAAAAATTGATATTGTTGAAGACAGATTGTCTTTATTCGAAATGTCTTTGCTCAGCAGTTGAACAAAGAAGAGAGGTATCAACCTTCTGGATACATTTTCCTTTCCATAACATGACAGGTTTTAAATTACCATCTTATATAGAAAATACACATAGCCTATAACTTCTGAATTCAAATAGAAGTTATCCTTAAAAAAAGAATGACGCGCGTGATTATAGCACTCAACCACATGTAAATTGCAAACTTAAAACATTGAATGTCGTTTTCTTTTGTGTAGATTCATGTGCCAGTTGGATAAATATAAACAATATGACCCGTATATCCAACCTATAGGTCCTGTTTTTGACCTTATCCGTACCACTATTAAAATTACGAGTGCCAAAAATGTTGAATCATACTTAGGCCTATACATGAAACAAGAATGCTGATCGTAAAATGTGCAAGCCAGATTTTAAAACAGAATGAGAGTAGCCTATCAATAATTAACACAAATTATCATAGCATCAAAATGTACACAATAAATAAAGTTAAAGGCCTCCTTTTTCTGGTTGCCATAAACGTTATAACATTTACAATTCTTACAGTTCACATGGCACCTGCCTTATAATCCGAGTCCCAATGCTCAGGTCAGGAACAGGGTTTGTTTGATTTCTTTGAAAAGTTGTCTTGTTGTTTTTTTGCCATAACAAGTCCAGGACAGTTGCACTGTGCGTCTCGACGCGCCTTCCATATATACATGCGTTATGGATATTCAAGTTAATTAGAAAGAAAAAATGTCTTTACGCATTACATTGCGGTGGCGTGTGCGGATGAATACGGATCTAAACCAGTCTTGGTCATACCTGGGAAAAGTATGTAGGCCACGGGGGGCTGTAAACTTGACGCTGACCACGCTGTACAGTTACAAGGGACGACGTAGCCCGGGTTTGTGGGCGACGGGTGGGTGTGGGTGTGCTGACTCGGGCACCCGAGACTGCCGAACGCGCCGTTCTGGTATCCCAACGAGGAGGCGTACGGCAAAGTGCTGGTGCTTAACGCGTGCGGCATCTCAGTCATCTTCTGGATCGCACTGGAACTGAACTGACTCGGGTCGAGGAATGAGTAGGGCGCCGACGTGGGCGGCAGAAAAGCCCGGGCTTTCTCTGAGCCCAAAAGCGAGTCCGCGGCGGAGACCTGGAGTCCTTTCAAGTGCTCCGTGTCCCCGAGGTAAGGCAGCGGGAAAACGTACCTGTCCTTCTTCAGCAGGTTCTTGGGTTTGCGCCGGGGTCTGTACTTGTAGTCGGGGTGTTCCTTCATGTGCTGGGCTCGCAGCCTTTTCGCCTCGTCGATGTAAGGTCGCTTCTCGGACTCTGAGAGGAGTTTCCACTCCGCGCCGAGCCGCTTGCTGATCTCGGAGTTGTGCATTTTGGGGTTCTCCTGGGCCATTTTCCTCCTCTGGCCGCGGGACCACACCATGAACGCGTTCATGGGTCTCTTGATGTGATCGACGGGTTTGGACATCTTCAAACTACGTTTATCCTCAATAAGACCAAAGAGGAAAAAAGTTCTTATCTTCGGGAACGGAAAAAAAGATTCACCTGTCTTGCTGCCAGTTACTGATCATGCCACTTCTTTGGGATGTTTAGGATCGAGTCGGAAAAGAGTCGAGTGAAATTCCAGTGCCCCAAAAAATTTCCCGAGTTAAGACACTGTGCGCTTAAGTCCAGATACAACTGTGCTAGTGGGAACAAACAACCAGCAAGACGCATGCAGGAAAATCCACAAAAGGTGAAATCAATGTTCCGCAGTCGGGGACGATAGCTGTAGTTGTGTATGTTTTTTTCTCTCCAGGGTTTCTCCTCTTGCAAAGCACCTGGCTTGAAAATGAAGCAGGAGAGCGTGAATACGAGCCAAAAGCGGCGAAGTTCAAAGGCTGGGCTGGTTTGGTCTGCACGCAATCTGACATAATCGCAGGGCGTTCACTTCTGCAACCTGCGCGCCCAATCAGCACAGAGACCGACTACAATACCTTCATGGAAAATATGCACATTACAACATAAACAAAGCCCGGGTGGGAAAAGGGGGTTATACACGAAGATCCCTCCCCCGAATCCGTTTAATGAATCTCAACAAACATGGACCTTCAACCTCCTTTTTAGTAAAAAAAACCTGACTCCTTATGCAGATAGGTGACTACAGTATAGTGAAATCCGGAGCATAGCTCCATCTGGAATACATAATAGTGGTCTATTTACGCATAGAGCTTTACAGTTTGGGAGAATTTTAGGACTATTTGTCTCCTGGGCATTATCTTGTTGTTTTGGTGGTTAGAGCGCATGTGGATCAATAGTGAGTGAACAAAAATTCTCTATTGTGCAACTGATGTTTCATGTGTGGCAAAGAAAATGTTATTTCAAAATTTCAAGGCCACGTTTGACTATAAAGCAAACCGGATTGAGTGAACTTCACTGTCCCTTTTCTAAACGCATCTCCCCATGCATTAGGCTACTATTGCCCGTTAAAACAAATAAAGTGTATTTTAATCACCTTCCTAACAAGCTCGGTTTTTCTTTTATTTATTTTCCCGTCTCATATATAGGCCAACATATATTTACTGTACTGTCAAACTATAAGCACCACTATGCCCTATTCTATTCAAACATCTCCAATTTACGCACGAACACAAACGCAAACGCTCATATTTGAGAGACCAGTGGAAATATTCATAGGCGATGGCGTCCCAAGCCATATGAATTAAATATTCCGGCGAGCTGTCACCAATCCATGCATGAGTATTTTTAAAATTACAAACACCAAGAAAATATTATGTCAACTTAACACATTTTATATTTGTTATTGTCAGCCTATAATTGTTGAATTAGCTTACACCAATTTGACAGTCCGGGTTTAAAGAGGCACGGAGTGATCTTTTTAATATGCAAATAGCTTTGAATGGGGCCCAGTTCTTAATAACCCTCGGGCTAATGCGCATGATATACGATTCCTTCAGTTGTGATTATTAAAGGAAATGCAGCCGTCTCGGTTTCTGAAGTGGCACACACTGAAATGATGGGAACTGAAGCGTAATTGTAAGCGACTTGCACAGTTGTTCTTAGTTAGTGGCTGTTGGTGTGGGCGTTTAGCGGAGACCGCTTTAGGCCTATGGGGATGTACAAGACTTTACATTAATTGTTTAAAGTCTCCAGTTTATTTATTCATTCATTTATGGGTAAAACAATAGAGAACATATAGTAGGCTACTATAAAAATCTGTATAGACTTCCATCAGTCGCATTCGAGTTTCTTTTTTTATACAGGAAAATTTAGTTTATTTTTTTCCATCAGATACCACCCCTCCCTTCCATCTCTCTCTCTTTCTCTCTCTCTCTCTCTCTCTCTCTCTCTCTCTCCCCCTCTCTCATCGTGCACACACGCATGCGTAAGATGACAGTTGTAGTAACAACGAGACAGTGATGCTATACAGATTTTATTATTTTCTAACCTTACATTTTCTTAAAAGGAATTGTTAAAGCGGTCGACTGCAATAGAAACCCAACCTCGCCACAATCTATATCAGAAAGACCCACGTGGAAGTTTGCTTTGCACGCGCCTACAGCCGTCCTCAAAATCGGTACGATGGCTCTGATATCCAGCTGTGAAGAAAGGTAACATATTGCCGTTTTTAGCCAACAGTAGAACTTTTAAATTGTGTTTTTGTTCCCCCCTCTTTCTCCCGCTGAACAGTGAAAGCAATGGGACGGAGACTACAACAGCCTACACCCACAACAGCTTATGGGTTCATTTTGAGATCAATGAATTAGATAAGAGCAAATTATTTTACGGCTGAGCCTCCTACTCACGAGGGAGAAGTAGGCTAGCTGATGTGTTATGTTTTCTTATTCAAAAACGGATTGTCTAATAAATGCATGCTCCAATGTTCCCATGACAATTTATCAGGATGATTCGGATTGCCGCTATTATTATTTCCATCACAGAGTTTCCAAATTTAGGTGCCAAATGTAAGCTTTAGATAGGCCTATGCCACCATTAAATATTTAAATAAATACAATCAATCAATCAATAAAACATAGGCAGGATAATTTGAAATGTTGGTTAAATATTCACTATAAGGAAAACTTGTGACATTTAAAAATACTGTCATTGATTGTAGTCCTAAATGAATGTATTGATAACTCATTGTACCAAAACAATAGCTAATATGGCTAATGATAATACTAAAAACAGTTTTTTTTCCCCAATCAATTCATATAGGTTACCTAAAGCAATCCAGCGAATAAATAGCAACGTCCATAGATTAATAAAAATTAAGTAGCCTATACCAACGTGTGAAAATCTTTTTTTGTGTTTTTTGTTCATTATTTGTAATACCCGTGCTATTATAGACAATTCAACCACGTAAACACTCTCTCTCTCACACACATGCACACACAAGCACGCACGCACGCATAGGAGCACACGCACGCATATATATATACACACCCAAACCAAGGATTATCTTTGGACACATGTCCATCCATCTTTTCCCGAAAATAGGAACGAGTAGGGAAAAGTGACATTCCCAGAGCCTATTAGACAGGCCGGGCTCCCGCGGAGAGCATTGAGGTCTAAGCGCCCTACCGGAACTATCCATGGTGCTGATTCGGTAAGTGGCTTTCTGTATTGAAAACCTGACGTCCCGCCAAACTGTTACAAGCGAAGGTTGACATTTCAATGAATATAATTATATCTTAGTGATGTTCTCTATGAAAAAAACTAAACAAACGTAGCCTACACAAATATATAGACATATAGACCTACCAGAAAGAACAACAACAACAAGTCTGTATTATTGATGTCACAGTTTTACACAGTTTTTCTTTTTTTTGGAACTAATATGGTACATTTAAAGAGACACTGCTAGATTCGGGCCGGAATGCATTTAATTTACAGGCCTATTAATGGGGTGAACAAGAAATGTTGGTAACCATTTGTAAACATGCAATATAAATAACGCACCAATATATAGTAACACCCAACAACCTATGCAGGTATTAACAGGATTGCTCTTTGTGCTGCACCAGTCACCCTAGATTTAACTTTCTAGTCTACATTACAATGTAGGCTACAACCATTTGCTCTAAATGGAAATAACTGGAAATTATTGTTTTGGGATATTATTTTTGGAGGAAAATGGATCTATGTGTGTATGGTTTGACTGAAAGTTAAAATTTTAAAGTTGTGTTGCTACACAGTCTTCATGGGAAGTCTAGAAAAAAGTCTGCCTCCTTCTCGGGGGGGGGGGGGGGGGGGGGGGGGGGGGGGGGGGGGGGGGGGGGGGGGGGGGGGGGGGGGGGGGGGGGG
>JAOEHI010000019.1:387378-427469 GCA_025447815.1 Percopsis transmontana | reverse complement strand
AATTAATTTTAATTTTTTTTTTTTGTTTTTATAATCTTTGTTTTTGGGATTTATTGAAAAAATTCTCCATCTTTTCAACCACCATAACGCCCCCCCCCCCCCCCCCCCACTCCTTCACCCCCCAGCCACTCACCTGACTTGATGTCAAATCCACATTACCCACAATGCATATAGGCTACATCTTAAAAATAACTTCCCAAAACTTAAATGAACTCCCTGGAATTCCAAAACTGGAAACTGGGACATGTCTGTAAAAATATCTTCTTTTTTCCAACAGTGCTCACATATGGCTTGTGCTTTATGCACATACATTTAAATGTTTAACCTATATCTTTAACACAATCAAGCCTGATGGCCTTGGTCAGATAGTCACAACAGGCTGACCCTGGAAATTGTGTGAAAACATGTACATTGATGTTTCATGAGATTTAATGAACAGATACAGTATACTGAAGCAAAGCTTCTTGCCTGTCATGACATAATGCTAATATGGGACAAATATAGGCTCATATAAATTAATCTATAGTCATATATTTTCTCAATAGGGTGTATTTACCAAAGAATAAGTCTGAGCTGTCGTGAACACTATACTGAAAGGCAGACAGACACTGTTTTGGCCTAAAATGAACAAAGGTTCAAGGCATTTGGTAAGAATAAAAGGATAAGGGCAATACTTCAAAGACCAAGAGGTCTACATTGCACAATTATACAATACAATTAGGATTAAAGCGAGGAAAACTGAGATAACAGTAGATATGGATACATTTATCACAAAAGCAAAGATGTGACTCTCTTCTGACCTTCATTAAGAGAAGAAAGCTCATTTGAGCTGCCTTCTTTGAGCCCTTTACACAAGACTGGGACTCACTAGATAAGATTGGTTGGGTAGAAATTAGATTTTGCACAAAACTACATAATTCTGTACTTGTAATTTGTAACAGAACAACTTGTTTGGCTGCATGGTTGTCTATCCATGATTCTTTAGGCATACATTACATCAGCAGGTGCCGATTTTGACACTACACATAAAATCACAAAGCTATTATTATTTGCGATAATCAGTTGGCAAATTAGGAAACAAGACATAGAATCTGTTATGAGCTGAGTCTGTCTTTGGTAATTTAAATATTTTTTTGATGTATCTCCTAAGTAAAACCGTAACTTCCGCATTCTCTTCCAGAAGTAAGAAAACTGTGTTCAAAACCTCACAAATTCAAATAATAAAAATGTCAGCTATGCTCAGCAATATGCCATGGAGTTCCTTTTGTCTCGACAGCAATGGCCAGTTTAAACAAAAAAGAGAAGAGATATCATTGTTTATCCAACATTTTCATTTTTAGTGGGCTTTAACCAACACCAATTAAAGTCCACACAACATTTAAAAGTCAACGGCAATGTGATGTAAACTGAGGAATTAATTTACACCCTTCAATTTCATCCAGCATAACAACTCCTTTGGATATGATGAGAAACCAAAAAAAGCAAGACAAAGCACTTTGAGTGATGATTGCAGTGTAGGGAAAAAACTACAACATGACGCATGATGGAGTATGTGCTGGGAAGTGTAGTTTAAGTAGTACATGTACAGTACATGTTGTATATTGTATGTAGCTGGAACAAGGTGCTCAAATTGTATTGGCAAATATACAGTAGTAGTATAGATTTATATCTGAGAATATGAAAAGAATCGTGAATAGAATGAATTAATAAAATATATACAATATGAAAACAATGAATGACTTAGCAATTTAGAAAGATCCAAAACACACAAAAAAACAACCAGAAACGCAAGTCTTGATTAATGTCAATAAAGTTTGTAAAAAATAAAATAAATAAACCAATAACACTTTGCACACAGGACATTAGCTTCTTCTTCATGCACTGATTTACCTCTTGCTAGCAGAGGGGGAGACAATCTGCAATGTTACTAATTGTATCTTTAAGAATAGGCTGTTGGACTATATGACCTAATCCTTGCTAGTATAGATGACAGTACTGCCATAAAACATTGGTTTTGGTGGTTAGATAAAACTAGGAGAAATGCTGTCCTTGGTGTAGTTCATTATTTTACATGGAAAGTATAGTTATCATAAACATTTAACAAACCTATTGAAATTATTTTGAACACCTATATGTTCAATGTCAAGTAAATATTGAAGCAATAAACAATACATATTTTGGTAATGAAAAAAGGCGGGAGACAGTAAATGGTACACAGCCATATTTGTATTCTACAACTGAATCCATACTGTAGGTTTACAGATACAGTCTACAAACTAGGATTTGAAAATATGATTTAGGTTAATTTAGGCTCCATGACTAATTCGTCTATCTACTGTAACTGTCTAACTTGTTCTTTTATTATTTATTAGAACACATATAAACTGATATGCCACACTGCGGTGAATCTTCAGGAAATTATACTTACTCTCAGACACCTAATTCTATTCTCTTTATGTTTTACAGAATTGTCACTCCACGGGGCACAAAGCTATACTGGACAAACAGTTTCAGAGCTCTTTAGCTGATATGTAGGTGAACAAGAATAAAGGGATAAATAAAGGGATATGGTTCACGTGATACAACTCGTGTAAAAATTAACTCTAATCCTCACCTTTCTACAGTAGATCCCATTAGAAATGCTACAGAAATCCCCTGCAAAACACTTTGAGTTAAGTAGGCTTTAAGTAAGTTTAAAAGTAGGCTATATCTGCCTCTATTGCTGGTAAAACAGGATTACAAAAGTTAAAACAAGACATTCTAATGTGACTTTGATTACTATGCTATTGTCTGCTTTATATGACACTTTAAATTGCATATGAATGTTACTCATAACTACTATATCTCTATACTGTATATCATTTGTTATGCACTACTGTACTTAATGTTACATTAACGTGAATGAAAAATTAATACGAATGGACTGAATAAAAGCTTTATGAGCAAATGGCTTTCATTTATGCATTTCTTCAACTGTATTTATTTTCATAACTGTATTCAGACTCATTTATTTACCAATGACAAAACCATATTCTGTTGTAGTCATTGGTCACGACCCTTTCAAATAGAAACTACTTTTGTCCAGTGTTCAGTCAAGAAACACACTTTCTACTGCTTGCTAATAAGTGGCATATTTATTTGTATGCATTTGCAGCAACCCTAATAGCCGCTTATTCAGAATTAAACCAAACTTGACGGGGAGGACAGAAGCACCAACTCTGGAGGGATGGAGTGAAGATGGAAATTGGTCTGACTCTCTCTTTCTGTCTCCCTCTCTTTCGAATTGAGGGTCTATTGTGGGATGTCAAACAAAAGAGTTTTTTTATCATCAGAGGCTCTTAATGTAACCCCTCCCCTCGTTCTCTCTGCCACCAACCCACTCTCCTCTTCTCTGTTCTCTTTCATTTATTCCTCTGTGTGTGGAAATAGGCTGGGCAACAATTAATTTCAGAGTGAATTCAGGCAGGATCTATTACCCCTCTCTCTGCCTCTATTGCTCTAATGGAAATCTATTTCACTTCCCTTTTGTGTCCAATATAATTTAATGCCCATTTTATTAATGGCCTGAAATAATTACGGAAGGCCTTTGTGATTCTTTGAGTATGTTTCATTTAATTGTGTAATAAATGTCTAATCGGAGCTCCCATCTGAAGCCATTATGGCAGTAAAATTAACAATTACGCCACAAATGTCTTGGTGAATGCGTCGGGGTCTATAGAAATCGTCGGCGATAACAAGACACATATAAATCATTCATGAGATTTTTTTTCCTCTTCTTTCTCGCGCGGAGAAAAGCAGAGTGAGAGATAGCGGATTGGGAGGGGAGAGAAAAGAAGTGGGGGCAAGAAAAGAGGAGAAGAAAGATGCTGAGTTTTCTTTATGCCATTGAAAGGAGGGGATGGCCGAAAGATAGGGCATTTAAAAATGGTGTCACCCTCTCCACTTCCTTTCTCCCCCCTCCCCTCCTGTCTCTCTCTCTATCTCCCTTTAATTTGCCTTCCTCTTTTATTTTTGAAGTGACAGATTTCACTTTGGGAATTCATTAACAGTTAACTTGGTGCGATAAAATATCTATCAGTCCCTGTGCCCGGTCCTTTTTCTAAGCTGCGTGGCGCCCCGGTTCAGCCTTGTGGGTGACCGAAGGCAATTAAAGAGGCTTCACAGCCAGACACTTTGGCGGTGTCACTGGCTTCCTCCATGAAAGTAGAAAAGGCTGCTCAACGTAGCAGCGAGAATTGTTTTCTTAGTGGCCGAGTATCCAAATTTCATGGTATAAAAGAACTCCATCTGCCGGTGAAAACCCTTGTGAGTTCCTCTGTGTCATTTCCAAGCTAATGCGCGACAATTTGCTTCGGTAAATCTATTTAATAGCATAAGGTTTTGGCCTTCTTTGTTCTCTATTAGCATAATACACATTGTGCCTCCTCGTGCGATGGATTGTGCCATGGGCCCTGACCAGACCTCTTTCAGGAGTCTGGGAAGTTACTTTGATGTAGCTCACAAGTCAGTTCATCAGGCTGATTGAAACACTCTTTCTTTAGACAAGCATTCTCTATGAAGTTAGTTCATATTGGCTGACTCTGTCACCTGGGTAGGTGACAGTGACCGTAACAACAATTAGTTACTCCACTTTGGTTTTTAATTGGATATAAATGGGAGAAATAATAGCGCTTCAGTATATGGGAGGTCTACCTTTTTACAGGCACATTCCTCGATTGTGTTAAATCATACCCAGAACCCCAGTGAGGACGTGGTAAGTGATCATTTCCAGGTCAAGCTGGTCCAGGTCTTGTGTGATGTCGGCAAATTTAGTTCTGCAAATCTCTTCTGGCAGAGCAACCACTGCTGTTTGTCATGAAATGTGTCACTGCCTCTGCATGACACTAGCTGTTCCTACCAATGTCTCACCTAGACACTAGATGAAAACAGAATCAGAATTCCAATTGCTTTGATGTATTACCTCAATCAGCAAAACAATAAATTAATTTCTATGAAAAGGTTTGCTGTTGTAGTTTCAGATTCCACTTGTGTGATTTTTTTAAATATAAACCTGGAAACGTATAGCTATATTGGCACTGATATGGACAATAAGGAGACTGGTCATTTGGAGTACCAGATTTCCCAGTAGGCTGGTTAACCTGTAGTCGCTCCATGGGTGGGGGGAAGGTGGGGGTATTGGAGAGGTGATTGGTGGCTCGTTCTCCAGTCAGGGCCAAATGGTTCATCTTTAACCCCACTAAGCATTACACTGCTTGGTACGTAGTAGTTTAGCCGTGCTCTCCCTCATGCTCAGCTTTCAGTAACAGAGTGATCGTGTTTAGAACCAAGTCTAAAACACAATTTTTTTCAAAGATCGCAGACAGCTACTGGAAGGAACCTTAAATATATAGGGGCACAATGCAGGACGCATTTATTCACATAATATATATTCCATGAGAAGGGTTGAAGCATTACAATCAACAACCAATTTTCATGTCCTGTATGTGTGCTGGAAAAAACATAATATGAACAATTATGACACTCAATTTGTTTATGACCTTCCTAATATTTATAGATACAAAGAGTAAATGTCTTCATAACATAAAAGTGAAATGGGAATAGCCTGTAAAAGTGGACTTATGTGTGAATGAGGGATTGTGCACTACCGTACATTAACAGGAATGTCAAAACAAAAGCCCCACTGGCAAACTTAAAATACTGTTTTCCAACCCTCATGGTTACATTAAGATGGCCAACATGTGACCTGGCTTTAATGTAAAAGTGCTACCTTGCGCTTTAGTAAGTTGGTAATCTTGTTATATATCTTTGATGTTTTCCCTCACTGCCCAAGGCTGGCAGAGCACTGACTGCTGGCTTGCTGAAGTTGTTTAGGTGTATTGTGGCAAATGCAACAACCCTCCATGTAATGTACATAATGTATTATTTTCGATATTCACAAGGCCAACCCATTTATTGTCCAGTTGCCTTATGGAGTCAAAAGGAAACCTAGTATGACCCAGTGTTTGTTGAATGACACTCGATCCCCATTATTCTCTTTTATTTATTTATTTTTTAATTTGATTTAAATACAATTTAAAAAATCTTATTTTTCATCTTAAATAAATATAAATAAATAACCCAGTGTTTTAAAAATGACACACAGTGTCAAACATTAAAGGGATATTCCACATCTGTTTACATCAAGCAAATTCTTGCAGTTGCTTTGAAACTAAGCAACACATTAGCTAAAACATAATCAGTATCTTTGAGTAGCAAAGCATTGCTTCTCCATATTAAGTATGCTTTGTCCAACTAGATCCCCTCTCCTTTAACCATCTATTTAACTGATGTGCAAATTAACCTTGGTATTTGTACAAAGACACTTATGTGTGACACCTTACACCTTTCTCATCTCTTTTTCCGGCAAATTTAATTCCAAGCTCCAGATTTCACGGTCAATTTTATTTTGCGCACTCTCAAGGAGTCCATCATCAATTCTTCACAACTTTTCATGTCCTTTTTCTCTACGGATCCAGTGCGAAATTGTCTATTCAGTTTTTGAAATCACTGTGACTGCTAAAAATGTACTGCAACACACTCGCCTTTTGAATATGCATCTGGAATGCTGACCTCCAGCAGCAATTAGTTTTCCCTCTTTGTTTATCCTTAACAGAATTCACATACTGCAGGCCTCCACATTATTTCTTCTGCAGTCTTTGTTTTACGCCAGTCAAAAAAGTCACGGTAACTGGAATAACATGCACGCGCATTCATCAAGAAGATGACCCCTGTTTTGTGTCCGCAGCTGCCTCTTGTTTGACATCATAGTCTATATTTTCAGAGGAGCAACTTTACAAATCTAACGGCAAGGTAGGCAATCTTCTACAATCTTTAAATGTGTAATTCCACAGAAAACATGAAAAAAAATTCATATGTAGCAATTAATATTTATTAAAGGCATATTTCTGACTGATTATGAGGTATATCTTTCAAATGTTTGCATTTACACTTACAGTATGTGGGTCGCTTTTCTCTTGATTGTATACATATTGCGTAGGTAAGTAGGTAAAAGTGTTCACATTCCCAACTAATTGAGATTTTTAAACAAAACTGAATTTGATATTTTTAGCCAATTATAATTCCAGATTTGTGTCCAGAATTCTCCCTGTGGTAGAAACCAGCATTACATATTTTTTTGGTTTGAAACTCCAACAGCATGCCCATCCCACACCTGAATGCTCAGTGACTGTCCCTCCTCACCACTCTACAGAGCTTCTAGGCTCCCACCACTGTCTACCCCTCCCCCAAAGGCAACACAACCTTTCATGCCCAGTTGTGTTTCAAACACAACTGGGCCTTGCTGGAATGGAAATGTGGGGTTCGAGGCATGCACCTTTAAGACTCAATATGAGATTAACTGATTTATTTAAATGGAAATCAATAGCAGTGTTCTGGTAGACGTTTTATTATGTGTATAATATAACAGTAATTACAATAACTTAGCACAAACTGCCACCAGTCACCAAATTGGTAATACGTCCCATTCACTTTGTAGAGGCTACAGATAAAATATGGAGACCAGTGCACATGGTTTCTTGGCAGAGATGGTAAATGAGGGATCCCTAGACTCTAGGATTACCCTATTATTGAGAAGACGTTTCACTAAGCCCCCACCAGTGACACATATTCCTGTTCTATGGCCTATTCACTTTGAAATATGTCTTGTCAGGGAGGCTTACAAAAATCTGCATAATCCCTTTTCATCACAATTAAAGATACCAGTGAACAATAAAATTGCTTGCTCTTTGGTTTGTTTCATGTTGCATTGGAGAAAAAGGGGAAGAGAAAATAAGGCCGGGGCGTTGCTAAAGGTTGCAAAAGGTCGGAATGAATTTGGATTGTGTCTGAAAGGTGGAAGGGAGGTGATAACGTACTGCAGCCTTTATTAGTTTATAGCTGGCCCATGAAAAACAGCCTGTGTTATGTGCTTTGTCTTGACTTTGGGGCTTTTCCAGAAATTATAAGAGTATAACAAATAATGTCTACCTGTAATACGGGCCCCAATTTCTTCTGAGACGTTCACACACAATGACTCTTACACATGCTGATGTAAAGGGGGAGTAGAGAGGAGCGCCAGCCACTCAGACGCTTGAGGGGCATGCACTATCCAAGTTTTACAGTGTTTTTGTAACATATTTTTATCACAAGGGTAATTCCGGACACAAAACAAGGAGTGTCCCTTTAAAAAGGGATGAACTGGTAAGAATTGAGCTTCCTTTTGGCTTGCCTTATTTAATAACAAGACAGTCCAAATAGGTGAAACCTGTGCTATGTTTACATGTTTATGTTTATGTTTTCTATCTAACTCTGACCCCAGAGAGCTTCAGTCTTCTTTTCTTATCTATTTTTTTTATTTTTTACCTCATTGAAGTTGTGCTTAGTGCCCATACTAAATTTGTTTGTTAGAGTTAAATTACTGGCCAAGTCATGCCGCAGACTTATTGAATGGCACTCATCATTAAAGGGAACTGTAATAGACAAGTCTACTGTACTTATTACACTAAGCTGCCTAAGCTACACAATAGAGATAGGCTCCCAGCCTTATGAGCCATCCCGACTTGTGCAAGCTTGCTTTTTCTCTGCCACAAACTGGATAGCTATGGCAGCTCTGAATGTGTGGAGCAGATGAACAGACAAACAGCTGTCCTAAAGATACAGTAGCTTCATTACTTTGTGTTTTTTATTTTATTTTGTTTTACTGCAAAGCAGTTTGTAACCCTCCTTGGCTGTGAAAGGTGCTATATAAACTTTACTTACTTACAAAGTCTTCAAAATGACTGAACTACATTATTATAGTAAAGTAAATGTCAACTGCCATTTAGCTCCCTCTGTACAATGAGCCATAAATCTCTTAAATTGGACCTCAGCTAAAGTTACTGCTTTGAGTTGAAAACAGTTGGACGGTTACAGAAATGGTCCCATGCAGGTAAAAACATACTAGCAAAATGTTGCCATGTTTCCATGCAAATAATTTTCGACAAACAAAAATGCGTGTTTCCATCAAATACGGACAAAAAAACATGAGATAAGTTATATCACGTGTTTGGCGGGAAAATGCAATATTTTAACAATTGGTATGAATAGGTCTGCTGCCACAATCACTTTGGCAAGCATTTCTTTGCTGCAATCCTTGGTACAACGCCATTCATTGCTGCTTACTACCTAATATACAATATTGATTGTTTATAATATTTTAAAAGTATAGCTCCAGAAAAAGATCCTTGCTTGATCTCACGCAGCCATGTTGTTTGTTGAACTCAGGACATAGCACCATCATGTGGGATCTTAAGACCCCACTACGTCCATCAGCCTGATAACTGAGTCACAAATCGAAAATTGGGATCCAAGAAAGTCCTGACCTGATCACGATTGCGATTATGCGTTAATCAAAGCTGATTAACAAGCCTATTAATGTTGACATTACTGGATCCAACGGACACTTCAATAGACTAAATAGGCATCACTAAAGAGGTGTTTAACACACACACATACACACACACTCTCTCTCTCTCCCACTCTCTTCACACACACACACACACACACACACACACACACACACACACACACACACACACACACACACACACACACACACACACATCTCTGCGTCTCCCTTGTCCCAACAAGTTTCTGTGTGTTGGAAATCATGCACAAAACATGCACAATAACCAATAAGCCTGTGGCAAGGCACATTCTTATCTGTCTAAACAAGACTTTTATCGCCGGCGAGGTGTTTGTGGGATATAGTACCCTAGCCAATGGATTTTAATGGTGGCAATTTGATCAAATGTGACTCCGCCTCTGTTTGATGAAATAAGATGCATGGCAGCTGAGCTCCACAAGGGCACTAATATCAGCACTAATAACTTTAGGGTATCAGTTTAGCAGACACTAAGCTATTAGAGTTATTATTACAGTTCATAACTACTCACAGTTGTAAGACGAGTATATTGGCATTACAATATTTTCTGGAAAGCTGGCAATATTTCATAGTAAAGAGATAACAAAGTATATTTGTTTACTCTGATATTATGTGTTTCATGCAATTAGTTAATCAACTACCAATAAATATTTGGAATTATTAGCCATCAAAGAAACTAGTGCAGTGCTCGTTCACAGGGGCCGTGGTGATGCCTCCCTGCGCTTCTAAGTGCACACGTCTCCTGTGTTGTTTGCGTTGTCTCAGTATTCCTTTGTCTCAGTACAGAACTGTATTGTAATCAGGGACTTTTATGTCGGAGCTAAGCTTCGCCTGTGCTAGCCCTTCCGCTTCCGGCTAGCGCTATTCTCTCGTTTATACAAAGTTAATTTGTTCTGAACGTGTCGCATGACCATATTGCACCAAATGCGACCCTGCACTCCCCTGGGTCCTCAGCAACACACCTGTTACATGTGAAGTCGATTGGGTGAATGGTTCTCGACATAATCGAAATACAAACAGACACACAGACACACAGCGATTCCTGCCTTTATTAGAGAGATACATTAAATACAACTGCTATTTTACAACTACTATTTTATACTGTAGAAGTTTTTATCTTCCTATTACTAGATAAATAAACAAACCAATAGACTGTTTAAATGCCAGTTAGCAGGACACCTATCTTTCAAACTTGTGCAACATCAAAAATGATTGCTTTAAATAAATACCATGCTCTTTGTTCATCTGGCTGGTTAAATTCTCTCTGTTCTAAATCTAGGACACTACCTAGGACCAAGCTTTGATGATACAGTACAACAAACAATTAATAAAAAACAAAAACGTTCGTTTGTACCTTTCACTTGTCAACAGGAGGAGGCACAATGAAAACCAAGCCCAGATACGCATTGTCAAATTAACACGCTAACCTCAGAGCCGAGCAGAAGGAAGCCATGACTTCTGACCTTGATAAAGGGACGCTGAACCCCCGAGGCCTCATAAGCTCGGTGTTGATGGGTCAGAGAGAGAGAGAGAGTTAGCTTAGCGTATAATTAATGCTTAATAACCCCTGGATGTTTGTCAACACTTTTCCCACTGTCTTTCTGCCATGCCTTATAATCTTCAGCGTGCCTGCAGGCCCGGCCTTCTCTGATAGCATCTTAAGCCTCTTGTTCCAATACCCTGGCCTGGCAGTAACAACACTGGCCAGTCACTCATTTACAAGCGGAGATAAATGCAATGTCCTTAATCTGTCTCCAGTTAGGACTACAGCAACACTGCGCAGCCCAGACCTGGGCCTTTAACCCCCCACCCCCATCAAGCTTAGCCTCTCAACCACCACATCCACTTCCATCTCGGTCACCTGCCACACACAATCCATATGTAAATTAACTGATTTAAAGTACTGGTGTTAATATGTTTTTAAACACATAGCAATAACACCTACATGGGTATGTATGTACTGTATGTATGTAGGTGGTGGTAAAAAATACTATAATCATACATCCATTAGGAAAATCATGCACATAATACATAGTGCATCATTTTCATGGCCATAGTGTTGTCATTTATAAAGACATTTCATGTGGGTTTGCGTGGGATGACATAACATTCAATTAAAGATGCATAGGATACCTTTTTTTTTAATATTCACTAATACATTGAATTTTAAGTTAATATTGGAATTGTTCTCAGTGAAACAACAGCACAGTATGAGACCCCTTGGATTCGGATACAGCTACAACTAAAAAGGGTTAAAACATTGACACATCCTCTGAAAGTAAATGCAGTGGCATCTCGTGACCAGAGTGGCCGCCAATTTGCCAAATTAGATAATACAAGATACAACATTCACAAAGCCTTTTATTCACAAAACTGTAAAATACCTAAATAACATAGAACGTACATATTTCATGTTTCTACAGCTGCACTCTATAGCATGCTTTAATTCTTGTATTGATTTATTTTGTGGGAAACAAGAAATGCTGAAATTCGCTTCAGTAAATTGTTATACATAAATCAATCCACTCAGTAATATTGCTTCTGAACCTGGTACAGTACAGTATGACTTTAACCTTGTCCAGCGTATGCTTGAGTTTGGCCAACTATATGAAAAACATCATCACTAAAAGTCAAGCATCTCTAAATTCTAGGAATTGTTCAGTGACTGTAGGCTATGTATGTAGGCTGTGAGGTTTCACAGCATTTTTTCCATTCTTGCCCTAACGACAACATAAAATGTCACGCAAGGACAACAAATTCAGCAGCACCGCCGTATAACAGTGGAGAAAGAAGGAAATAAGTAAATGTGAGTCTTTTACATGGCCTCATTAAAGCGCATGCTATCCATTCTATTTTCTACTGGGTCTGGGAGAGACAAAGGGAAGACAATATCCCATTAAATGTTGTTTCCACATCCCATTTATTTGAATTGGTAGTGAAGTGTCAGTGTTTTGCTCTAGATTAAAGTCTGATAGAACTTTAGGGAAAAATGATTCACCCCCTTTGAAGGCTTGTGAATACACACAAGGAAAGACAGACAAGAAGAGAGAGAGGGAAACAGTTTCGAACGCATCTGCTGCACTGCCTATAGAGGGTGAATTAGGAGGCAAACAGTGCGATTACTGTGCGATGGTGCTTGTGGGATGTTGCCAGCCCCAGGATGCAGATAGAAGCCACCAGGGGTACAGGAGGGGAGCAGGCAATTGTGATTTATGGGTAGCAGCGGGCTGATAAGGCCGCTCCCTTCATTTAATGCCTTATCGCCCGCGTTAAAGAAAGGCCACAATTTGCAGCATTCTTAAAAGCCCCAGATGTGACTAATCTCTGCAACCTTCCAGACAATCTGTCTCAGGGAAAAAAAACTATAGATCACTCACTTGTCTTACTGATCTTAATAATTATAACCTCTTACGGCATGCCGAACACAGGAGGGGAAAAGTGTTGTGTGCATGGTATTTCAAGCCACCATAACTTAAACATAAATGAATCAATCAAGCGTGTACGTATTGTTTTAAAAAAGGTACACTTCTGAATTTGTGTCTCCAGAATTGCCCTTGGGGTTATAACCAGCATTTAAAAAATTTGGTTGTTCCGGTTTGAAACTGATAGCAAATGCCGCTCCCCTATCTGAGTGGCTTGCACACTTCTCTACCCCCCATATAGCACTGTATGCTCACAATGTTGTCTACCCTGCCCCCAATACAGCTGCCCGCAGTTTTGTGGACAATTGTATTTCAAAATATGCTTATATACACTTAGCCAGGGCCAAAATTTGGGATTCTGGGGTGCTATAACACAATAGGGGAGTGTACTTTTAAATTTAAGTTTAATGTATGTTAAAGTATACAAAGCCAGAAAGGGCATAGGTTGACTCAATTGTGGATTAAACATTCTTATTTAAGTCTTTCCTGTTGGGCAAAGCCTCCATAGAGATGATTTATGATTACATTTCATGAAGTATTGAAAGAGGCTGTTGTTTGTAGATGCAATCCTCTCCAGCCCTGTGTCATGTGTCTCAGTACTGTTCTACCAATAAAATGGAAACTTAACACAGCCACATGCCTGATCAATATTAATCACAGAAATAATTACTCACCGGAGCTTAGGAAAGACATTGATTTTTAAGGCAGTTTGCATTATCTGATCTTACAGTAATAATCTCAAAGGTGTCTCTCTTGAAGTTTGAAGTCAACAACCAAGCATGCTGTGTAAAATGCATGAATGTCATTTCAAGGTCTAATCAATGTATAATAATTGCTTTAACACAGCTATAGAAACTTTAATGATAAGCAGAGGCCCTGAACGGGAAAAATAAACAATAGAAAAATATGGTCCGGTAAAAACGTTCTGATTAATTTGTAAAAACATTTGTAATAGCCTTCCAACATTTAATGTGGATCAGTTCAAGCAAATTGAAAATCTATGATCTGTCTCTGACAAACAACAGCATGCACGCACAATAATGACATGATATAATATGACTGAGACAATACTAGCCAATAGAAATCACGCAGTATGGTATGAATGTCAATAACCCGTAGGATTTTCTACTTCACTTATTATACAAATCAAGACGTGCTAGCTTATCACATTCCTCAGCTCACTTCTGCTAATAGTTTTTTTTTTCCTCTCACCGAGAAGTGCCTACAGCTGTAGGGGAAGTGAAGAGCTCTGCGTCTTCAGGTCAACCAGGTGGAATATGACAGTCGGCTAATCTTCCCATTCTGTCATTCACCTCTGTGGTTTAACACAACATATCATTATGACCTAGCCACTATATGCATTCTTTGAATTCAAATCATTTTTGTTTTTAAAAAAAAGAAAGAAAGAACAAAAGAAAAATCGCCACGTTTCAAGTGCAATTAGTCTGTGATAGTCAACAGTTAAATTCCCCCCCTTTCTTAAGTATTCATGGAAGCCAGTGATCTGACTAATAGAATTTTTCAGCATGGGTAGCATCTTGCATCTCAGACCTTATTCCAGCAGATAATCCTGTTTAAATATCCAGCCTGGTTTATACGACCTGGGCTGGCGGAGACCAAACATTTTCCTTTGAACTCACATACACGTACACACGTGCACACACGCGTGCACACACACACACACATACAGTAAATTCAGCCCATATTAACAATGAAACAGCTTTGCAACTGTTTGCAATAATACTCCAAAGGGTGAATGAACAGAGAGCTCTTTGCTACAGTATACTTTGCTAGTTGGTGTTAGCAAGGTCAGGGCTGAATGGTCAGCTGACTTCCGTAGTTCTGCGACGTTGAATGTCCTAGCGAGCTTAAAGTAGCTGCCCCAGGCCTTTTATACTGTAGCCTTGACTTTGTCGTGGGTCCGTTCCCCGGGTCTAGCCAGGCTAATTCATCACGAGCACCGCTCCAACACCAAGGGCACTTCCATAATGGAGGGGTCAACATGGTAAAGACATGAGCTCTGATTGGATCAAAAGCCAGATGAGGTGCAGCTGTGAAGCTGTCCTAGGTGCAAAGACCACCGGCATGCGCTGTTCCTTCATAAGCAGCCTATTAGAGACGCAACCTTGTGACTTAACATGACCCGTAGTTGAATTCCCTGTCGCTGTTATGTGTCACAGACTTGCCGCGCGCTGTGCACCGTAACACCAGCAGATCCTGTATTGTTTACTCTCGTCTTTGTTGCGCCGGTCCACTGGGACTATCCTACATGTAGAATGGCATTTGACAGGTTTTGTATGATGTGTGGAAACAGGCGTGTGTATGTGTGCGTGTGTGCGTGTGTGCGTGTGTGCGTGTGTGCTTGTGTGTGTGTGTGTGTGTGTGTGTGTGTGGTGGGGGTGGCGTTATGGGAGTCACCGATTTTCTCAGGAGGCAGGGCCTTTCCGTTTGTGGGTCCAACCCAATCCATGAACCCCCCCTCCTCTTCTTTCTTTCTCTGTCTCTCTCTCTGTCTCTCTCTCTCTTTCTCTCTCTCTCTCTCTCTCTCTCTGTCTCTCTCTCTCTCTCTCTCTCTCTCTCTCTCTCTCTCTTTCTCTCTCTCTCTCTCTCTCTCTCTCTCTTTCCCCAGCCCGCCTGCATGCCTGACAGACAGACAGATGATATCTGGTGTGGATCTCCAGCTCAGGGCCTCTATCTCTCTGCACAAACAGCCCTACGCTCGCACACAGGCTGCAAATTTCGTCTGCCTCCCTCCCTCCAGATAAGGAGCAATATCAGTGACAGAACATATTTTATGTATGAAATGTAGACTCACAACAAGCAGTCAAGCATTAGGTTTGTTTAAATAGGCGATCGCTATCGGCGACGCTTTCAACAGCAAGTTTGACTGAATTGTTCTGTGTTTATTTCCCTTCGCACACAATTCTTTTTTCTTTTTTGTTTATGCTAGCGAACCGTGCATTTTAGAGAGGTCCACGTCCGGCAGTTGAATCTGGTACTGTTTTAAATATCGCCTCTTCCTCGAATGTGTCTTACTCAAGAGAAAATATTCCTGCCAAAGCGTTGTTGTAGTTTTTTACTCCTAAACCCATCTAGTCAACATTCCAGCGGATTATTTTCCAGGGATTTCTCTTGTCAAAGAGACGGCACTTTCCCCCCCTGCCATACTGTTGACTGTTGTTAGCATCAGATATTGGATGATTTCCATTTAGTGCTTAGGTTATGGTTGTCAGTTTGTGCCCAGCATTTTTGTAATGATGGAAATAAGATCTCACATATGCCAGGAGTCTAACTGACATAATAGTTTGGTTTGGCGTGTGTGTATGTGTGTCAGTTTTTCTGTGAGTGTGTATGGGTGAGGTTCAGAGACGGTAAAATAAATAAATAAATGGATATTTCACTTTAAACATTTATGTATTTTTATTTCAATTTTTTATATATTTGCTACTTAAAGCGTAATCGTTCAATTACAGAGAATACAGAGATAGATATCAGCTTTGTAGACACATTAGAAGTATGCTTTTGAGAAACAATATGGATGCAGTTCCAGTCACAAATGAGGGATTATTTTTCGCTAAACACATGGGTGAGGACTTAATATTGAGGTAAGGCAGCTACAGAGTCCATGGTTTAACAAAAGTTCAGTACTGTATATTAAACACAGATACAAAACCATGGACGCAATTTTAATCTGTACTGAATTGTAATATAATTATTACAATGAAAACTAACATACTAAATTGTTTTAACATATAATATCTAAAAAAAGCAAACAATTGTAGAGCATAATTTTTTTTTTGTGACGGGATGATTTTTCACTGCAAGCCTTGTTTTGCTATTGTCCCATTTCCAACTGCTCTTTTTTTTAAACAAGTTCTTTAGGGGTTGTCCCCCCCCAAACCCCCAAAGCGAAGCTTCACCCCACGCCACACACAAACATACACACACGCACACACACACAGGGGGAAAAGCGTGCAGGTCATTACCATAACAAGCTGGCGTGTTTCTGAAGATACACTTGTTCGGAACAGACAGGGGCAAGAGGGGGGTAGGCCAGGGTGGCAACACAGCCCCAGTTTATTTCAATAACAACAGCCAGACACATGGCCTATCTAGTCCCACTTTGAATGAAACACTTGGGCTCTGATGGAGTGATAAGACACAGATGCTAACAAAAAAAGGCAGCTAAAACGGCCCCTTGACCTTGGAAAAAAAACATGTTTGCTTTTTTTTGTTGCTTTATACAGTATACTCCCATTTATAATACCGGTTAAAACTGGTTACATATGTGATATTTTTCCATGTTTGGAAAAAATGGTTATTATAGTTTTGTGAAAAAAAAAACATTTTAAAAATAGACACACCATGTTCACAATTAAACCAATCAGACTGCGCGAAAACCTAAACAACATAACCTCCTCAGTGTTAATTATAGAGAGATCATTTTCACATGAATGGCGGCGTGTTTACCGTGGGGTCTCCAATCTCTCCCTGGGGAAGCCTATGTCAAGAGCTTTACACATAAACAGATGTGGCGTTCGTTTTTAACACAGGTAATCCTTTCAGTTGAATCGGCAAAGTCAACACTCAGAAAGCCCCGTGCCCTGTTATTTGTATAGATACAGTGCGTGCACAAGCGCACACACATGCACGCACGCACGCACGCACGCACGCACACACGCACGCACGCACGCACGCACGCACGCACGCACGCACGCACGCACACAGAAACAGACACTTAGATTTAGAAGGAGATGTCCAAAATCTCAGCTTGATTTCCTATGTTAACGGTGGCTTAGCCGTGGCTGGGGCTGGGTGCAGAAGAGCCTGTTGAGAGTTAGTGGAGTAGTTGTAAATATGTGGTAACACTTTCAGTGGTAATCCTCCTGCACAAAGAATTGCCAGAGATTATGGGCCGGTTGTCTGACAGAGAGAATCCTCTGGCACAATCAAATTCCTAGGGCTGCTGAGATTTGTGGAGGGCACAATGCCGTGCTGCTCAGCTCGCCAGTAATGTGAGGGCAGGCTATTCCCTAAATGGAAAGCTAAGAGGCAAATATAGCGTGAAGTGCCTGTTAAGTAAACAGTGGTCGTTTATAAAAAAAAATAAAAAAAACAGTACCCTCGATAACCTAAAAAGATAGCGCTTGACGTTTTTGCTAAGAGAATTCCATCGGTGTCCATTAATGTGTTCTTCATGGCGACATTTTGACCTGTGTGTCCTCTTCTGTTGAGAGAAACCCCCTACCCACCCAGCCATCCACGACCCCCTCCGAGCTGACCCAAGCACGCAAGAAGACCCCAGCCTCCTCTCCCAGCTCTGCTCAGTCGCCCTTGCCGACATGTTTTGAGTAGGGTTTAAGCAAGCAGAGTGAAGAGAGAGCGAGAAAGCCCACCGCAGCCCCCCGTAGCCCTAAGGATGAATAGAAGATAGAAGTAGTTTCATTTAAAAAAAAGAATAAAAGAAAAATTGGCCTCTGCACTTGGCTCAACCGACAATAAAAGTCCATAATTGAGAAGAGAAAGAGTGGGATCAATATGACTACGGGAAAAAAAACGGCGGCTTGGGCTTATGTTTAATACAGTTTAACTGATATTTAATATTTTCTGCTTTCTCTCTTCTTCTTCTCCTTTTGTCCATGTTAAAATACTTCAAAAAGAATTCTAATAAAGTGGAAATTAAAAGGCACGTAGATTGGGGCTGGAAAGAGAGGCCTCTAATCCCGCTATCTCTTAATAATTCAAAGTCTCTTTTATTTTCCGAATAAAAAGAGGAATTAATCTGGCACTGTGAAGCTGTCCTCTCTTCTCACTGTTTAAATAAATCCCCGTTCGTACATTAGACGCGAGGAGGCCGGCTCTGGCTTCTCGCCAGGCTCTGTGTCAATTCCCTCCTGCCTCTTTCCCTTTCTTTCCCAGTCCCTCTTTATTCCCTTTCTTCCGTTCTCTGCCAGGGAGGGACCTTTGAGAGAAGTCGCACCACCAGAGAGCTGCTATCTCCAGAACCTGCTCAGCACACAGGCCTGTCAGGGGCACTTAGCTCCGACGGCCAAAAGGCAACCCATATGAAACTTTAACCAGATATTAGGGCGCCGTGAAGCGAAATGATATATTACAAAGGCATTGTGTAAGAGGTGACCATTTCTGGTATTTATATAAGGCATGCCCCAGCTTTATGTTGAAATAGAGTTACTTCATTGGCCTTTAACAGGAGAAGAGAAGTGGGCCTTTTTATTTATCTGGCGAGGAAGCTAGCTATAGTACAATGGCTTCGCTATGCGAATGAGAATTATGAATATATGGTGAAAACCATTGAGAATAATGAATTAAGCCATTATTTTGGTTGTTTGCTATGGCTACTAAATTATTTATTGCAATCATTCTGTTCTCTATTCAAACGGCAGTTGAAACAATTCGACAATAAGTGGCAGACAGCTAAGTCACACAGCTTTTCACAAGACAAAAAGAAAGCCTTTGAAAACTGACACCACGAAAATAAAAGGAGCTCAGTCTCCAAGAGCCGAACCCAATGAAAGAAACAGAAGCAGTGGCTGTGGGAGCCGTCCCTTGTGTGAACGCAAGAGGCCTGCATGCTCCTCGATTAGCCTGCCCTCACTATCAGTTCAGAGATGCTCGGCCTTCTCAATCCTCTCTCGTGCAAGCCCATGAAGTCCTCCAGTCCTGGTGCTGGGCTGCAGTGGGGGCTCCTAGCCAGTACAACTGTTTGTGCCATTGCTCCAAATTGTGGCCATTCCACAGCTATGGAGATGTAGGCTAAGCTAGGCCGTCCTTTCCTCTGACAGACGCCTTCTGCGAGGCGGCAGAATCTAAGATCCTCAAACTCCAATTGTGGATCAGACTTCCTGGGCCCTCCTCTGTGGTGGGGGATTTACGGCATCACCCGCCCCCCCCCCACCACACAAACACATACACCAACTGCCCAGACAGGCGATAATATACTTTCCTCAGAGACGAATGCTTTTGGTTTGAAGGCAAGCTTGTTCGTACTAGGGCTGCACATGTACATCCCATTCACCAACACACTGGATCCGGAAAGTACACCCGTCATATTCACTTGACTGTTGGAGATTAACAATGTATTTGAAAATATCAGTAACTTCTCACGGTGCGGCCTTGGACTCCTGCACCCAACAGCCCAACACACACACACCTTATTCTTTATGTGTTGAAAAAACACCTTGATTTTGCAAGGCTGTCTGAAATGAGATTGACATGGCAGGTCTAGGGCCAAGTCTTTTTGAAACCCGGCATGTTTTTTTCTTTTTTCTGCCTCTTCTCCCACCACCATATTGCTCCTCACAGAAATCTCGACTTTATGTGTTATCAAATGATAAAAAAAAAAAATCAAGAGAAGCAGGAAATAGAGGAGGCCCATGGGGGAAGTGTCTAGGTGTGTCTTAAGTCCCCCCCCCAACCCTGAGGCAACAGAAAGTCATTTTCAGTGAGGCGCTCGCTATTTTTATTTATATATCTCCTTCGCTCTGTTTCTTCATAGCTACTGTTTGTCAGGCTATCATTATACGGGAGGGAGGGGTGGGTGGGACCATTTGCATTAGCATCAGTGTCTCCAGGCACTAAGCAATGATACTTTATTCCATACCATTCAGAGGGCCATTATCAACCCCCCCCGTTCCCCACTTCCAGTTACGAACCCCCACAAACCCACACACACACACACCTACGTACACGCACAATTACACAAGGCTGTGCGCACCCTATTCCCATCCAGCCATATCGTGGATAGCATCTCACGCAACATTGGCACAGAGGTGCAGGACGGGTGAGGAGAGGAGAGTGGAGGGGAGGGACATTTCCGGAGGGGGGTCCTGGCATGTAATTGTCCTGGTGAGCACTCAATAGCACCTTAAACCAAGCAGGCAATCTACAAAGCTGTGCGATGAAGGAGGGAAAGGCCCTGTGGCGATGGGGACCCTAATAGGAACTTCTTTCTCACAGAGATAAATGGAGAAAGTTCCTTTTATTTATCGGTAGCTGCTGTTTGGGACTGGGGCTATCAAAGCGCAGCAATGCTATTTATCCCGCCAAAAAGGATTCGTCCGACACAGGGCTGAGGGCGAAAAGAGGGAAAGAGAAGGCTAAGGAGGAGGGCGACCGGTGGAAATTGGCAGAAACAGAAGGTCAAACTGTTTATCTTCTTATTCCCATGTCCCCTCCTCTCCTTCATTCTACTCCAACTGTCCTCTATCAGTTTACCTGTTGTGGTACAACTCTTAGCGTTAGCACAAAAAAATACAAACAGGAAAATAGCACCATTGAAAGCACTATAGCCATTTTTCCTTTAGAATGTTTTCCAAAGAGCAAAACAAGAGGTTCGCAACAATGCAAGGCTGTTTACGTGAGTGAATTATTACATTTTAAACGGCGATAACACAATGGAGGTACGGAGTGATAGCGCCATGTTGAAGAATGGAATGGGTTTGAACTTTGGCGCAAAAGCGTTAACCTCCATCAATCATTCTTTGTATCAGGGTACTTGCTTTGCCATGTCACTGAGTGCTAACTACTGCTGCATACGTTAGCTTATCAGACAAGCACGCTAAACCGAGAAATGGCCCCTGTAACCACTTCTCACCTAAATCATTAAAACAACAGACAGGGAAATGTCACATCCCTTAGGCACTTGTCAGCCTGCGTCAATGTGTTCTCAGCATCACACGGCAGAGTCCTCCCTGATAAAACCTGATGCCGTGGGTATGTGTGAGACAAGTTTAAATTAATGTCTGTCTGCATTTCACCTGCCATGACCCTCCCATGACACATCTTAGAGATTATGGAGTATTTCAATACAATGGACTATTACAGTAGCACAGTTGAGTACTTACATACAGTATATCTAACAACATAGAAATGCAGAAATAATCATTATGGCTTCGGACCTGGTACCTGCCTGTGGTAAAAAAAATTAAAATTAAAAGCAACAGACAAACAAACTCACTTGTCCATTCTTAAAATATTCGAAAACTCTGCAGCAAAACATATGCACGCACCTTCCAGTTTAATTAATTTGTGTAACACAGTATACACATACAACACGCACAGAGACCAATTTGAAATCCAATAGCTATGGACTGCATGGGGGCTAAGATACATGCTTTTATACCGCCTACACTCTGGTGGACGAATAGTTCTTGTTTGAGGCGCTGTTGCTTGATGCTGACGTAATATTCCTGGGAATGTTGCACCTAGACACCAGATAAGATGGCTGAATAATTATTGTGTGCTATCAATCAGTGATAACTGTATATAAATGAACATGTATGCAAAAAGTTGGTGGACTGCTACTTTAAAATGAATTGGCTATTCCTGCTCACACGTCTATGGCTTTGAGCGCAATGAGTAAATGTACCGGAATAGCATGAATGCCAAAGGGAAACACTCCAGTTCGCGACACTGGGAGGTGTTTGCACAATACTAATGGATCATCTTAATTACAGATTAACTCGATCACTTCCTGGCCGATGAGTACATCTAATTCATCAGCCACCGTGACAGCAGGTGTGCTGGCGAGATGATCTCAATGGATGGCTCTCTTTGAAGCCAAGCATGATTTTAGGAGGTGAAGGAGTAGTGGTCAATCTACCCACTGGTGATGAATGGACTACGGTGATCCACTGCCGTGTATTTCTGTCCCATAATCCAAGTGGGAATGCCCACATCAAAGCCTGGCTCTTTCCTAAGAGGAATTCCCCCCTTACTTGGACATGCAAATCAGTAAGGGGGCTCCTAGAGACCCCCACACCTGATTGAGGCGTTTTATGCCATTGCCAACCATGTGTCTTGGGAATTACATACCAAGGGATGGCATCCAATTGGACCAAAGTCTCCCATAGCAATTTGCTTTGGCTGTATTCACTGGCATACAAAGGCAAGGCAGCGGACCTCGCTTGGAAGCCATACTATGTCTGAGAGAGGAGGGAAAGGGGGATTTGGTTTTTACAAAAGAATAGAGAGTGGAAACGTGTTAATGTCTCTGCTCATTCAGGTTTTTTGGGATGTTTTCTGTTGTCGCCTGAGCTTATGATAAGATTGAAATAGAGGAGGTGTTCTAGAATTCTCTCCTTCTCCTGATCCTATTTCAACAAAACAATTACAGATGCTTCGTGTGAGCTTTGCCAGACAAGTTTTCAGTTCTTATGAACAAAGGAACGCATGCATGTGATTACCAAAAGCTATTATGGCAATGCTAATTAATTGTTTAATTGTTTAGTAAATACAAAAAAGGAAAAGAATTTCAGCTGTATGTATTATGACATAGTATTAATGAACTGTACATCACAGAGGCCATACATATCCAAAACGCAAACAGCTTATGTAATAATTTAGTGCTTGTCTAAATTTTGCATGCACTTTAAACGTGCCTGTGTGAATAAATTCGCTTATTAGGCATCCCCTAATAAAACCCATTATTTTTTAAATAATACACATACTGTACAGTACTGTATGTTAAAATACACAACTAACAACTATCAGTCTTTAAAGGGTCAGTGTGGCTTCTAAGCATTTAAAAACCCCAGTATTAATGGCTACAAATTACAAATCAAATCAAAATTCCTGGAAATACAAGCAAATACAAAAAGATGTCACCCTACAGTACATGCAAACATGATTATTTTACATGTTCCACATGTTCCAAGTCCAAGAGATGCACTCATTCCTGTGTTGCAATTTAGATGAAAATCAGTTAAGAAGTTCTTATATGATGCCCCAGCCAGGGAAACGGCAAGGGAACGGAGGAAGAATAATATATATTTCTACGAGCAATTTTTGGTGCAATACAGAATTTATGTAGTAGAGTGGGGGGGGGGAAGGGTCAGTGAATACCATGAACAATATTTCAGAGATCAAATGTGGTCAAGGGTTGAATTTTTGCTCAGCCACACGTTAATTGGTGGCCACAACGTGTCAGGGTCAGGGTATTTTATAGAAAATGAGTAAGCTAGTATACTGTAAAACTTATTCATGTAGCAACTTAACTTACCTTAAATTACCTTGTTGCCTTAGGGGCTTGTTCAGACAACACCAGACAACAAAAGTGACACTTTTGTCTATGGAGCAACACCCTTCCGAGTGAAAAGGAACTCCTGTAGTCCACATGCCTACCTTTTCAATTGTCTGTTAAAGTTGAAAATCCCTGAACTTTAAGGTGTACCCACGAAATATTGCAAAGAGCGCCCAGCATCATTCATGGTGGAACACTTAAGGACGACTTTTGGTGTGGCGGTAGCGTGGTGGCTAGTGACACGCCTATCGTTTCAAAAGGTGTCAACTGAATGCTCCCTAATTTAGTGGTCAAGTTATACAGCAGCTATAGTAGATATAACAGAAGTTATAAATATAGCATTTATTTTTAGCTAAATGTAATGGTTCATTTGATAATACTGGCGACCCTTCTGGACATTCTTTGTCCATGACTGTGTTTCTGATACCTAAACCATATAACTTCCTGTGTCTGTATATTTTCCACAAATGCACTATCCAGTACACAGAAACTAGTCTCTGCTTATTATCTTGGTTTCACCAGAATTACTCATAGCAAATAAATGTAAATATTTACCATAACAATGTACCAAATACTATATACTCTAAGAATAATTGTAAGGCAACATGTTAACCTAACCAAGTTGTGAGCAGGCAACGCTGCTTCCTTTGGCAGAGCTCTTAACTGTGGCTCTAAGAGACTGCTGTGACTTCATGCTTTAGCCCATTCCATAATTAATGTGTCTTAATTGCCCTGTTGCCACAGTCGCTGTCCCAACATTATTTCTCCATTCTCCACAGGTTAAAGCATTTGAAAGCCTCTTCAATGGTTTCAGCAAAGGGGACGTGGGAGAACAGTGGATCTTTTGTGCACCGAACAAAATTGACAAAACAGCTACAACATGGGCTTTTGTGTTGTTATCCCATTAATGATCCCGTAATAGTTGTAAAAAAACAACAAAAAAGAAAGTCAATGAAAAATCAAGAGATAGCTATATACACTAAGATAGTACAGATTTAATATGCATGACAAATACTTTCTTTTTATAATACATGTTTGACAATATTATAATAAATTATAATTTGTCAAAATATACACTATAGTTGTTAAAAGATGCACAATCCAAATGTATGTCCTAGCTCCTCTGTTCATATGCCTGCGGGAGGGGAGGGGCAGAGTCGAGGAGAGCTGTAAGGAGAGGAGTAGAGAGGAGTGCTATTCACTTAGCACTCAGTTTTTACATTTTTGTAAAGCTGGTTTCAACCAGAAGGGTCCTTTTAAGGTCTGTGCCTATCACTGGATTTAGTTAGGTTAAAAAAAACGTTTGCAAACAGTGTACTGAGCATCTCAAAGTACTATACAACACACCTTGATCCTGACCATTCCCCCCCCCCCAACACTCTCGACCCGGCCTGGCAGATTTTGTTGCCTTTCTTGTGCTCCTTTCAGCGGGCGCAGAATGTCGCTGAAAGGCAGGGCAAGGTTCCCCGCCGCCCCGGGACCGTTCCAAATTGTAATCCCATTCCTCTGTTTATCAAAATGGAGGGAGCGATCGCGGAGAGGGAGCCACTGAGCTGACAGCTTGATTGTGATGCTCCTGTCTGATAACTCCGCTAACCTTATCCATCTCTTCCACCTCCACCTCGCAGCCATGTGCCTGCCCCCGTCCTCCGTGAGGGGTGACACACACACAGACACACACGCACACGCACACGCACACACACACACACACACACACACACACACACGCACATACACATGCACAAAAATAATCACTGCACACCTCTGACCCCTTTATCGAGTGTTGGTGCTAATCCTCATCTCTGTGTTCAATGCGGAGCACAATCGCAGAGACCCACAGGACCTGCAGTTAGAGCTGTGGTTAAGTAGCCCACGGTGAGGTAGCCTGTGATAAAAGGTGCCACAAAGGGTCATTGGCTCCTAGGAGCCCAGGCCCACTGGCCCCTAACTGGCCGTGGCCTTGAGATGGGACAAAGATACGCGGTGCAGAGGACACACACATTGCCACAAAGCAATGGAGGAGGAGAAGGGAATGAATGGAGGGGGGAAAAATAGTTTTGTACAGCGCCCAGATGAGGGTAACAAAGGGACGCTACAAAGCGCCAGTGCAGCCGTGTGGCCATGTTAAGTTGTTTATGGAAGTTGTGAAGTGTTGCTTTGCGTCAAACTTTTTGACCACACAGCCCCACTAAAAGCAGTGGTTCATAGTTGTTGAACCCTGGCGAGAATGTAGACGCACACAAACACCAAGGAACATCAACAGCCATATGCTGTTCGAAGAAGAAACAGATGCACATTTTAAACTATAGTATACAAAGGTATTTTTTTACAGGTAGACTGACACATCGAGGAGTGTCCCTTCAAAGAGGATTTGAAATTCTTGTAAAATCATGTCACAACCTCGCAAAAGCTGTTTGCGACCCTGCATTGGGTCCTGAGCCCCACTTTCTAAACCACTGCTTTAAATTCTTCAGAGCATCCCCTTCAGAATCAGAATCCCCTTAAGAGGTTCTGAACCGGCGTACAGTACATCAGTCAGCTTGGCAGGTGTCTGATGACAAGAAACAATGTCAAACTACTGCCAGGTAACTTAACGGATGTTATGCAATTAATGTCTAATTACTGCAATGACAAATTGAGCGCTTCTCATCACATTACACTTGTGTGGGGATTTTGATATTGATGGACTGTGGAATGTTTATAAGTAACATTTTAGCAATTTACAGGTTTTATGTTAACATCCAGCCACCGTGATTTAGTATATCAATCAAACACAGTATAGGTTTGCTTTAATTATATTCTCATATGTTCATAAAACATTAATCTTCCTTCCTTGCACGGTTGGCGCCTGCTCTCACAATAGACCTTTTCCCACAGTGACCCAGAAGCGCTACCAATGAGGGGAAAACCTTCTTCCTGTCCAGCCTGTAAACAGAGAAATCTTAATTCACACAACTTGTACCTCCACGTTTATTTGGCTGATTAGACCGACTGTATACTCTATTTGAAGTTAGTTGAAGTTATAATGCAAAAATGTCATATACTAAAAAAGACTGAACAAGCAGTGTGTGCACCCGCCCACACCTGAGAACAAGTCTAATCAGCCACATTGACACAAAACACCTGTGTGGACCAGGACAACAATTCATTTAGACAGGACAGGAATAAAGTGTACCCCTCATCGGTAGCCCTTCAAGGCAGGGGCGTAACTACGTATTTCCAATATGTATGCTACATTCAAATTGGCGCCCCCAAGCCCAGCCTTGTCCATGCTGTGCTGCAAGTGTAAAACACCCCCAACAGAGTATCCCATTATTATCTATGAAAGACACAAAATGCTCAGTTGCATCATCTTACATACATACCACTTATTCTATTGATTTCAAATACATAACATCTAAAATTTCTAAAAATGTCTAAAGATGTCTGGCCTTTAATAATATTAATTCTCCATAGCATATCACATATTGGATATGTACTGTATAGACTAGAACATTTAGAATATTGATGCATATTTTATTGTAATTTTACAGAAATACAAAAATTGTACAGTACCTAAGCCTATTGCTTTCATTCATTCCTATAGGCTATTTCATATTGTTTTTAGACAGTAAGAACAAAATACGTATACATCTTTTGTAATGTTACACTGCATTTCCTTATCCTAAAGTCTTGCTTTTATTCTGGCCCATCTATCAAGATTGTCTTCAAAGGAACTTAACCTGCGCTGTATTGAAATATAGATGTGTGCAATCATTAACTATCATTAAACAAAGTTAATTCGTTATCAGTTTTAGTTAAAAGCTAGTTAAAGTTAGAAAAAGCAAGGTTAACATTTACGCTTCAAAACATGTTTAGCAATCTGAGCTCCTGCATTCACACCGCCAGCGATTTTGGCTTGGAGCCAAGTTGCTTTGTACCCACCATGCCTGCCCTGTCGCTCAAAGGGGCACTTTGTGTAGGCCTACTGTGTGTCTGCCTTGCTACATGCATGGGCTAAACAAACTACGTTAATTGTAGATAAAAGTGTCGTTATATTTGTTTATTAAATGCTATATCGCCACTATATCGCCACTATATATAATGAATGCCATATAATCACATTGCCAATTTTGTTATGGAGAAGAGTAAATAAAAGCCTGGCAAGACAAGGCAGTCTGAAAAGAGTTTTCTGAAAAGACCAATGACTGCTGGCAACATTACATCAATTCATTTTGTTACATTCATTTTTGCCTTTACGTTTCTAAATAACAAAATATTTCAAAATATTATAGTAAAATAATATTAACTGAAAGAAATCCAACCCAAGCCGAAAAAACAAACATTTACAGTGGCAGGTAGACAAACGCACACACTTGCGTGCACGCTCACATAAATCAGGCACCTCCAGTGTCAGAGAAAAATGCCGCCTGACACCGTGGCCTGGAGAGACGTGCTGCCTGAGCAGCCACGAGATGAAGACGCTCCTCACAAAAGAAGCTTGAGCCAAACAAGTGGTGTCACTGGGAAAACTAGACACGGACTTGTGTTGCTGGAGGGCCACGCGTCATTCAAAACAACCTCTAAATAACTGCTTTGAAACACCACTGAGTTTATAACCGCCGCTTCAATTATAGAAAATTCACCGTTTTCATGGCAGGGTGAGTGACTCTTACAGTATGCCATATCAAGACTTATAAGACAGTATACTGCATAAAGAGATGGGAAACTACCTATTCAAAAGCAAATGATTTACTGTTAGTTGTCATTATGACATTTTTTATGATATTCCATTTTTTTAATTTTTTTTAATGAATGTAATTGTTGGGAGTATTTGCCCTCTTTTGACTCTTTGTTTTGACTGGGGACTTTTATTGTGAAGCCTAGGGTTTTGTGCTGGAAAACAATAGCAGCCGTAGCCCAGGGGCTTGCTTAGTGCTTTGGGAGCCCCAGACACAAGACAGGACTCACAATGTTCAGCTACCCAACCGCCTCCCCATAGACTTCTCAGATCAGTCTGGGAGGAGGCCCCATGTGGGCCCCGGGGTCCAGGGCCATGCCAGTCAGACAAGACAAAACAGAGACCTCTTACAACACTGGATAAACATTTAAATCAGAGAAATTGAAAAGAAGGAAGGAAAAAAGAAACTTAAAGAAAAGTGTGTAGAAATAATAATGCTGTAAATTCATGCCTTGGGTCTCCTAAACAATATCCACAGTGGTGGGGGTTGTGGGGGGGGGGGGGTGTTTGGAGATGTGCGTGGAAAGAAAAAAAAAGGAAGCGGGCTCTTTGACGACTTTAAAGAGAAAGGGGCCGTGGAGTGAACAGGGGGAAAATGTTTACTCAGGGAATTAGTTCAGGATCATTGTGTGTGCACGGGGGCTTGCGTTCCCTGGCTCCATTTCAAGGCCCAAGTGGCTCAACGGAGCTCCCTCCAGGGCAGGCCTAATTATCACAGGGCTAGGGCCATTAAAATGCTTAACTAACCTCGTTTCTCCAAAACGCACAGATTAACGCCAGCCTCCAGCAAAGTGTCGGGAATAACCCTGCTGCCTAATACCCTCTTTGATTTTCTTTCCCCCTAGTGTGGTGAGGCGAAGCCGGGAAATGGGAGACTAGCAGTATGGGATGGAAGTGGAGACTGGAAGTTGAGGACCCATCAATCCACCCCATCATTTCAACGCCACACAACGTTATAAGAGGTGTGGAAAGACGCAAATAAAGTACATACTTAATCACTGTACTATGCCTATTCTTTCTTAACAGAATAGCTTTACTTCTAATATAAAATTCTTCAACATTTAGCTGTGTGCAGGCTTATATTCCACAACCAGAAACTGGAAAATGTCCATTTTCCGGATGATAGTAGAATAAGGATATTTCACAATATGTGGAGTATTTACATATTCTGAGCAATAGCGGAATATGTGTGTGAATATAGTCACATTATAGCCACCCACTTGGAACCACCCAATCAGTTTGGTAATTACAAAAAAACGTTAGTATGTTCACCAGCCTCCATATATTTCACAACATATCAATATTTTAATTAGGTATTTTATGAACCCCGCCCCACCCAAAGTGTCTGCGTCGCTGTGAGATCCCGAAGTGCTGCTAAAGTGCTGTGTGTGCATGATCGTTTGCTACGACTTGTTTGGGATGATGAAGGCATCTGCTGCCTGTCTGCCCCGATCTGACTCATTTGGTTAAATGACAGCGATACAGCCACCCCGCACACATTAGGGTATTTCTGTGGAGGATGCAGAACTAACTGTTTTTTTTACAGCAGATAGGAATGACCCACATTTACCTTTCTAGAAAAGTAAACGTGAGTCATTCCTATCCATCCCTCATCGAAAGTAATATTGTAATAAACATTGGCCTGTGTAATTACAAAACTGGCAAGGACACAAAATACATGTGGTAATATCATGTACTATGTACGTGCACAACGACTACATTGTAATTATTATGTATATATATACAACTTAGAGAAATGTAATTTGCCCACCTTGTTTCATGTACGCCCACCCACCAGCAAATTTCTGGCTATGCTACTGGTTTGGAGGTTTATCAGAGCCTACAGTATGCTTATCAGGTATCTGTTGCTTGGCTGCTTGGAGCAATCACTGCCTCTTTCACAGAACACATTTCAGTGTCATTAAATACTATTACATAGCCACAGTCTTATGTCAAAATAGTATTGTCTATACACCTTTTAATGTGCCTGACCTCTGAAGTTTAGAAACACATACCTGAGAAAAACATCTAATTTAATCCTATTTTATAATATCACGTGTTACTTTGACAAGATACAGTACCTTATAAATCTAATGAAAATCCAATTGGTACTGAAAAGTGCACAAAAAAGCTTAAAGCTTCCAACCTACTACAAGGTCCTTGAATTCAAATGTTCATATGCAACATCTACTATACTGTAGCGAGTGGCGAGGATTGAGTGCAGGTGCAGAGGCCGAAGGAGAGACGAAGACACCGAACTGCGGTTTACGTTTAAAGCATCGTAAATTTAATAGAACAATGGTTCGAAAAACACAGGAATCATGCACAGATGCATTTACATGGTATCTTTAACAATAACCGACAATTCCCCTCATCCACCCTCCCGCTTATATAGCCGCTTAAGGAGGGCTCCAGTTCTGCTTCGGCCGAGGCTGGTGACGCATGCGTCCAGGCGAGGAGACGCTCCCTCAGGGTCGCCGGCATGAAGGTCCTCTCTGGGGGGCATCCGGGGGACGCGGGTTCCCTCTGAGCGGCCCGGCGCATCTCCCGGTCGATGACCCACTCTACCGGGCCGACAACTCAGCTCGGTGGCAGGATGGTGGTGGGCTCCTCTAGTGAGTCCTCCGGCTCAAACTGCCGCGACAGAGCGTCCGCCTTGCAATTCTTGGAGCCTGGGCGATACGTCACCGTGAAGCAGAATCTGGAGAAGAAGAGGGACCACCGTTGCTGGCGTGTGTTGAGACGCTTAGCCGCCTGGATGAACTCCAAGTTCCTGTGGTCCGTCAGGACCGTGAACGGTTCCTGAGCACCCTCCAGCCAGTGCCTGTGATCCCCATTTTAGGATCCTCCGTGAACTCCAAGAGAAGGTGGGGTTGTGGTCCTGGAGCCACGGCCTCCAGCCTCTCCTCAGACGATGCAGCTCCAGTCCCAGCGAGATGGCGAGACCCCGGTCCATGAAACTGCCCGCCGCTCCGGAGTCGATCAGGGCTGTGGAGACACGAGAGGAGAACGAACCTGAGAGCACTACCGGACAGTGAAACAACCGCACAGTGCATGGTGGATTGCGAACGTGCGGAGAAACTCCACGCGTGCACGTGTGTGTGTGTGTGTGTGTGTAGCACACTATACGTTATTGTACTCTCTATACGAAATACACAAATCTTGCCTCATGGTAAAGTGCAGGAATACCAGTGAAAAGGTGCAGCAAAAAACAGGCCTGTAAAGTTATTTTACAAACCATCTGTGCCTCTAAGGATTCTGGGTCATCTGGACCTGCTTGACTAAGCCTCCTGTTATTCTACATCTCTGTAAAGGTTTATGACACCTGATTGGAACTATAACACCTAAAACTATAAGCTGTTAACTATAAAATAAACTTAATCTGTTGATTATTCAGTATTAATAATACAGGTTATGTCAAGTTTAATAACTAGTTTAAGTCAAGCTCCTTGTTCATTGATTTTAACTGAAGTAATTAATAGCAGTTTTGTTTTGCTAGCAACACACATGTATAGGCTAGCACACCATCAACGTACACTCACTGCCCATTACTACCCTGCAGTCCCATAATTCTTTGCAGTTGTCCGACTCAAAATTGACTAAATATGGTAGACGAAAGTAGCAAAACCCCACCGTGCAAACTCATTAATAAAGGGGGTTCAAAAACAAAAATAAAGCTACTTTACAACTCAGAAACTGGTCTAATTTCTTCAGACTCACTGACGTCATTAAATAAAATTGACATCATGTAAAAAGCATGCACACTATTGACTATGTCTAGTTACATTTGAATTTAAACTTGAAACTGCACCAACTGTAGCATTCTGTTTGACACAGTATATACAGATTCATCTTCCACAACAAGAGCGTTTTCCTTGCTGACTGGGGTGGGAGGGATTTGTTGCTGCAGCTAGAAGATGATGGATGGTCCAAATAATGGAAAAACATTTTGCCTCACACAATGTACACATTGACTCATCAATCTAGACACTTAATTTCTCACACTGACAATAACATATAGATGCACTGTATATACAGACGGAAGGGCGAAACCTCTCCTGACATATCATAATAGTTATGATAACATTTGTACTGTAGATTGTTACCTTGCATATCAGTGTTATGCCTTGGATATTAAGCTTTAAGAAACAGAGGTAGAGCTCAAATGGATCTTAAATGCAAGCTCCTTTATATTTAATTTAACATATTGGTAATTTCATTCATACTGGTAAAATGTATTGACTATCATACGGTATCCTAATAGTTTCATTCTCTATGCAATTCGAATTCAGTTCATTTGAAAGTCTCTCTCTCTGAAAGAATTATTGTAATTTGCCAAGTTCTGTGTACAGTATCAATAGCATCCTCCTTGTTTGTGTATTGTATTCAAAATCCTTAGTCCCTTTCATCACAATTACATTAGAACTGTGTGTTTACAGTACGTGTTTGAATTCAAGGAAAATACAACACAAGTTTGTTTAAATTAAAGCAGCACAAGCATTTCTAATTATTTTACTTATTCCAGAAATAATCCTTTTAGCGATTTCTTCCTTGGAAAAGGAGAGAAAAATATGCCATAATAAATAAATAAAAGCCCAACTAAATCGAGACTGAATTGAAACCAGTGTCGGGGGAGATGTAGTGCAAAAGCGCGATAATAGCTAAGCTAGCTTATAACATCTTTGTTTTCACTGAGCACTGTGCTATGGTCTCTGGGGCCACAAGAGGATTTTTGGCAAAGCTGTTCTTCTGAAGGTCCACACTTTGAAAACACTCAAGGAGTGTTCACAGTACTATCAGAGAATCAGGATTCATTTGTTAAAGCTGGAGTCCAGTAACAAGCATACACTGTAGAAAACACATTGTAGTGTTTCTATATAGCTAGGGTGCACCGAACCAAACACAATCAAAATAAACAGTGCAGATTAGTTCCACACCCCTTGCACACACACACACACCTTAGCAACACACACAAAAACAAACACTGGCCAGTCCGAAAAAGTTATTGAGATTTCTTACATCCACTGAGGATCTATTGTCGTTTCTCAGAGTTCGATCCTACCTTTGTTTCGACAAAAATAAATAACTTTCGGACCTTGAAAGTTTAATTTGATATAGCGCATGTCGTGCAGTCAGGACTTCAGAATAAAACAATTGCTTTTCAGAGGCCAACCGGAGTTGGGTTGACGTGGAGAGGAGTCAGGCATAATATTTATCTCTTCGCCCTTAGAGATGTGAAACGTTCATTCAATTCTTCCATGTCACCATCAGAAGAATGAAAGCACGGCAAAATACTTTTTCATTACAGCTACAAGGATCATTTATCACAACTTGTCATCGTTTTCAAGCGTTTTTTGAAACAGAGGGACAACAATGACAAGAGCTCATGGAGAGAAAAACAACCGAGCAAAGGAGCAAGAATTATGCTAACTGAGTTATTTTATGTCCCTTTCCTTACATATGTCGTAATGCATAAAGTATATTATACACTGCTACATGACACTTACAACTAACTGGAAGCTATTGAATTTGTATTTATATGAAACAATATACATTACAGCACACTTACTGTTTTATTTGTTTTACCTAAGCAAACATTTTCATGTACTATTTAGAGGAACGAGTGACAGGTAGCATATTATAGCACCTAGAGAAAATAAACTGACAAGCCATTTTTATATCCCCTAACATGCCCAAAATCTATTAGGTGGGATACAAAATGGCAGCAATGCTAGTAGGCACATACAAAGCATAAATATCCACCAAAGTTTAACCCATGTTCTATACTGTTATGGTAAATTACTGTGAAGCTGTGTGGTTCTCTGAAAAGGCTTACTTTGAGCTACATCAGATGAGCTCAAAACATGATCCACGTTAGCTTTGTCGGGTTTAGAATGAAAGGATAAAGAGGGGCTAGCGACTCTTACATTGCATTCGCTGTGTTGTTGTTTTAAATAATGTATATCTGTCTCCATGTCAAAATTGTTGATGATATGCTAAAAATATATGCTTTTCACTCCTATATTGTTATAAGTTATTAGTGAAAAGAAACCGTATTTCAAGTACCTAGTGAAGGACTTATTTTACAAGAGAGAGTTTGTGCTAACAAAAGTTGTGGAATTCAGCACCAATGCTTTGGCTTCTATGTATACAGTAAACTAAACTAAACTAATATGCTCACACTTTATTCTACTGTAATACGTTAAAGGTGCATAGGATGTCTTGGCATATTGTGGCACTATCTGTCCAGAAAACGCAATGGGCTGTTGCGTTTTTAAAATCTGCTAGATTCTTTTGACTTTAAGCTGACCCTTTTTTATAGTTGAAGAAATAAATGGAGTGTCAATAATTTCCTGCCGGTGTACGGGTACATTTGTATTAGCCAGTCCAAGGATTCCATGTTATGATGTTGGTTCAGTTTTATTGTTTTTAAATAAATATGATTGTTTTCACTGTATGTTTATACTACTTTCTATTTACTGTGTAGTTTTTTTAATAACTTTCCTTAAGATTTAAATCACAACCCCAGCAATGTATAGGGCCTATTAGCAACATTTGAAGGTTACAGTAGCAAGAATGTCTCCTAAAACGTTGCTGTCCATTGAAAGTCTGCTTAGTATTCTCCATGTGAAACGTTTAAACCCCACCCTCCACCCACCTATCCACCAGAAGATATGAGATAACGTTCTCCCCCTCAACAGATGATATTAAGTGGCTCCTATTATCTCAGTAGGTTTGTATCATATTAGGATCTGAAATCGCAGGTCAGAAAGTATACGGTGCTCTTGTCTCGGTCAGCGCTGCAGAATTACTTTCCGCCACACAATGGCTGAATGGGCTGAGGCTTTTGTCATTTAAACTGCATAAAGAGGGAAGAAATTGATTTTTATTGTAGATCTTCATATCTAATAAAGCTCGGAGGATCTCCTTTCTTCATTGTCTGAATGGCCAGTGAATGCTTTCAATCTAGCTCTCTGTTTCATGCATAAAAGTGCTAGTCGGAATGATAGGGGCTCGAATGAATGGGAGAGGTGATGCCATGCAAGTGAATGGCATCCCTTCGTTTTTTCACTCTCCTTGGAAACTAGACCTGGGGAGGATGGGGTGGAGTGGGGGGGGGGGGGGGGGTGTTAGGGGGAGGAGGGGGGTAATTGAAAAGTGAAATGTTTTTTCCTTCCTCTTTAGAAGAGAATGTATCCTTTTCAAAGAAAAAACAGAACCACGGCTCGCCTCAGCTGAAGAAACCCCCTTTTAATAATGGCTCTTGTACAGATAGTCTACAAATATATCCATCTGCCCGTACCGCTGCTGTGGTTTATGTTTGTGACATTAGGCCTTATGCTTGCTTTGAAAGCTGTGACGAATTTTGAAATTAGCACAACTTTTCCAATAATGACCTAATCAGCTTTAACTTAAAATAAGTGTCAATTTTCTCACCAAATGCTACAGGGATTTGCTGTGGTGTCATTAATAAAGGCACACCACATGACAGCAGGATATACTGACACAAATAACCGACAAACAGGAAACTGAACATGTAATTCTAAATACAGCACAGAAATCCATCCAGTTCAATTAGTAATGGAGTGAAGGAATGCACAATGTTAAGGCAGGAAAAACTGAATAAATTACTTTTACATTTTACCAAGCCAGTCTTGTATTCTAAATTGCAAAATAGAAACATGTGCCCTTGTGTTCCTTGTGTGATACAAGGAGCGTCTAGCCTTGTAATATTACCATTTCACTACCATTTGAACAAATTAATGATTAACTATGCTCTAGGAATCAAATCACTTTTAATTTGATTACATAAATATTTATTTCCAAGTTGATAAGTCGCTATCTAGCCAAAATACATATATATATAAATTAATAATTTTTATCACACAAAAAAATCATATTAACAAAGAAGCCCGGTTTAATAACAGACACATGTCCCTGTTCATGTCATGCTTGATTCAATCACTCATTTCTCTATTTTCCCTTTAAATAATGTCATAAACACCTCACCTAAACTCCACCTTCCTCCTCTCGTTTAAAGTGATCACAAATATGTAAACAAAATTTGTTTTCATGCATCTGAATATGATTAATTATCACACAGTAATCCAGCAGCCCTTGTAAAGACTTTTCACAAGAGATTAGAAATTTCAAACTGACAACCATGATAGAGGGAAGGATTCTGTAAATCGTAGATTAAAGGTCACAGCAATGAACTGAGAACTCACAGGGCGTCATTTAAGTTGGGGCAGATGCAATCAAAGCTGTGTCGCAAAAAAGGCGACATACTCAACAGGCAAAATGATTATGGAAATGGTATCTGTGCGCAACTAAACATATGGCGTTGCCTAATGCCGTACAACACTAGGGGCTGGGTTTAATCAAACTTCACCAATTAAAAACACAAATGATATGCAAACATTTTAAAGTCTGAGGAGGAATGAGAAGGATTGTTATTAGTGATAGGAACCAAATCTCTCCTGACTAATTCAGAATATGTTTTCACAACACATCTCACTTTTTTTTGGAGATAAGACAGATTGTCACTGCTCAATAGTTTTGTTTTTTTCCCCACAAGCAGTGGTTAAATAAACAAGTTAAATTAAAAAGTAGTGTCATGTGTTGGAAGTAAATATGAATTGCATTGGCCCTATAACAGAAGATACTTATGTCTAGGGAATTATATTAGAATTGATATTAGTTGAGGCCAATTTCGTTTCATTCAATGATAGTCAAATGGTTAAAAAATATATATTTTTATATTCTGCAATTAACAATGATTAACTAATGTGCAAATTGCTCCAAGCATAAGCAATAATATCCATCTGTAAAATTAGCATTTAAAATCTAGTTGAATAAATATTGGACAAAATCACACCACAGATTTAACCATTATATCCAATAGCACCATGTTTGCTATTGGAGAATATCACACATGCTACCACTACCACTACATTTTAATGCACACAGTGGTCATTCGCAGCGATAGAAGCCCATACGTCTGATGAAATAGAGGATGAAGCTACTCTGTGAACACTTGAAAAGGGCAACCCCTGTTCTGATAGGATGATTTGCATATCAGGCCATCAGGGACTGTTTCATAAAAGGAGCGCCCCAGTGCGGTTGGAGAAGAAATCAGTAGTGGTGCCGCTAACACAAAATAAGCATGTTAGAGAACTGCTGTGGGCGAAAGCAAACGCTCGAGTTGATCAGAGACAAACAGTCCGGTTTTTGATCAACAGCTGTATATGAATAGCACTGAACGTACAGTAATTTACTTACTTGGTCAAATAATATGAAAACTAATCTTTCGTAAAATACATAATTATTGTTAAGTGCCTGCCCTGGACACCCACCCGAAATGATGCTATCTGACGCTGTATTGACCAATGAGATTGGGATCTGCAGATAGACGTAGCCATTTTTGTAGTTCCTTAATAGTAGTTCTGTAGTAATTTAACGCTTGCTGCTGAAGAGACAATTTGTCTTTCTGTCTCTCAAGCGGCGAGCATTAAAATTAAGAAAATGTGTTGAAAAGCAGCAATTTTATAGGCAATTTTATAATTACAACACATATTGTAATTTAAATATATATATATATACATACATACATACAGTCAGTGATGGGAAAGTTCACTTTATACATGAACTAGTTCAAAGTTTAGTTCACAAATTTTAAAATGAACTAGTTCAGTTCATAGTTCATACTTCAAAAAAATGAACTAGTTCATAGTTCTTTTTTTCCATATGTTGCTGCGACCTATTATTAAATTATTTGTCGCCTCCATGCTACTTTTTGTTTTGATGACGCGTGGTGTTGCCAGATAGCGTGGTGTTGCCAGATAGCGTGTTTTTTCCGTTACATTTCCGCCTGTTTACGGTGTGTTTTAGCCCGGTTTTCGCGTGGAAGGCTCTATAGAAATCTGGCACCCTATTGAACGAGGTTAAACTGAGAGAGTGTGCCGTTCACAGACACCAGAATGAACGAGTTCACAGTAACGTTCATCAGGCAGTAATACAGTACGTTCAGTTGACGTTCGCCCAAAATATGAACGAGTTCAGGCACAACACTGCATACAATACATACATACATACATACATACACATACAATTTTAGCTCAAAAGTGTTGAATTGCAGCTTTAACTGGTTTAGAGTATACAGTATATGGTAGCTTTAACTGGATTGGAGTATACAGTATATGGTAGTGAGAATTATGAAATTCTAGGAAAAAGGGAAAAAATACAGTACAAGTGCAAATATAAACACTATAAATAAACACTAACACTATAAATATACACAATAGTCATTATTGTATTTACTCTATCTCCAACATGTATTTCTGTTAAAAAGTTGAATATTGTTACTTAATTAATCAAGTGTGCAAGATGTCTTTCTATACTGCCTTTTGCCAATGTAAATATTTTATATTCCAATAACAATATAAACCCTAGTTTATATTGCAACACAATCAGTCAGTATGGAGGATATTTGAGGAGAGTTTAGCAACCTTAATGGCATTCGCCCGGCTGTGTGTACTAATGTCAGTATTACTCCACCAACAGTACACAGTATCTGCCTCCATCATCCCATTCTGAATATACAGTGTTATTCCATCATCTGGTACAGCTAGTATACAAACCACATCCATTTATAACTCCTCCGATATTTTTCAATAAAAAAAATAGTATTATAGTATTCCATTTCCTTTCTGGTCACACGGGTTAAGTGAATGTAGTTACGTATGGCAGGACAAACACATTTCAAATCTGTGCTAATAGTCTGGTGGCTTTTTCTGCATATAGGATAATATAACTCTAAACCAGTTAAATGTGTGAGTATTTAAATACACAAATCCTCATATATAACACAGAAGACATATTGATACATATTCATGTCTTCATAAGGTGTTAGGAGATTAACAGTCAATACCTACATATAACATTTTGACGTTTCTAGCTCATCTTAAAGGCTTTGTTGACTCTCCCCCCATTAATGTAATTTTTCTATAATGTTAGCGTTAGCGTTTCATTACCTTACTTACGGTGGCCTGACGTAATTTAAGTACAGTTTAATGTATGTGAACCAAGCAAATCCTAACATTTTTAATCGTAAGCCTGCTAGCAAAAGGTGAACCTGCCACTTATAGACATGACACGGGTCTCCCCCCACACCCCCCACCTCCCACCCGGTCCCTCGGGAGGAGGCAGGGTTGTGGGTGGGGGGGGAGCTTTGAGCGGATTCTTTATGTGGCTCTGTGTGTGTATTGCTTTCATGTTGTCCAGCCGGTAACTAAGTTGGGTGGCCCGGAGCGATGGCTAATTCACACCCTCAGATCACGGGCATGAAATGAGAGCGCAGGGAGCGTTAGCTAGCCCTGGGGTTAATGATAGCTCCCTGGCATATATATATCTATATATATATATATATATATATATATATCTATATAT
>JAOEHI010000019.1:373256-387278 GCA_025447815.1 Percopsis transmontana | reverse complement strand
TCATATATATATATATATATATATATATATATATATATATATATATATATATATATATGTACCCCCCCCCCCACACACACACACACACACACACACACACACACACACACACACCCAACATATAAATCTGGTGAAATGGTTTCGTTTTACCCCAAAATCTTAGGGGAAGCATACCTGAGATAGTTCTCATTAAAAAAAAAAATCACAAAGCGATATTTTAGGCCCAAAATATATATTTTACATTCATCACATTTAATATGTATTATCTCAAATACTGTACATATTAAAACTTGTATCCTGACGTGAGATAGATATTCAATTGTAGGTACAGAATGAGCTTTTATTCTCTATAGTGCACAGGTCCCCCTGCCATGGAGGTCACCATGCAGGGTTAGCATTGGCTCAGCTGCTTCTATGCCAGTGAAAACTGCTTATTGGACCTTTAATGACGCACAAGAAAGAAACAGTTTACCAGGTAATAATTGTGATTACTATAAGCATAATTATTTGGTGTCATAGTTACGAAAAAACCATATTTTTTTCCGTTCTTAAGCTGACTTATTGGTGTATGTGAGGGTTTGGTTGTATTTTTTATTTTTTATTTCCCAATTCCAACCACACATGAATGAACTGGTACAGACAGCCCCCACACACAAACACACAGTTTCGTGATGAGGAATGTGTGTGTGTTTGTGTGTGTGTTTTGGAGATCAGCAAAATAAATAAAGAAATATTTAAATGACGAATACAACTGTGAAGGACTTTAAAATCTTTTACTCCTCAGTTGAACAAGCTTGTGGGTGAAGTACCCCCTCCCCCTTTCCCTAAAACCCCTCTTTAAAGTTATTTCAAATTTCCCAGCGATGCTTTGAGAAATCTGTTTGTTTGAGGGCAGCATTAGATGTGACCAGCGTTTTATTGTGACATAAAACCGCATTTCTTCCTCGGCAGATTAAAAATAAAATCGGTTAATAAGAAAAGCTGTCAGCAGCAGAAAATGGCTGACATAATCCGTTTATCCTCCAAGCAATAAAGATATTGGTCCTTGGGAGTCTATCTTTCCTCTTATGTTATTTCGCCCAAAACATTATCTTCTATGCATTCAGATGGATTAAGAAGTCATATGGGAGATAGAAAGAAAATGACAGACACAAAGAAAATATAATATCCTTTTCATTCTGCGTCACATGCATTCACGGGAGGATTCACGTACTGTATGATCTTGCATGAATAAAAAGTTAATAAAGAAAAACAGAAATGGAAGAATAGAAAAGGGGTCATTGGCAAAGGGCTAGCTGCAATTCTGAGGAAAATCACAATGTAAACATGGCAGACGACTGGGGAGGTCAAAGGAGCCACCAGGCAGAGTGAAATCAACCCGCCCCCCCCTCGTTCTAAGCGGAGATGCCTGCAACTTTGCTGGGCGGAAAGGTTGACGTGGAGAAAAATGGCAGAAGTCCAAAAGAAATTAATTGTGCTGTTGCATGGCAGCCATTAGCGGGTGAAGGCGCACAAGTGTCAAGGGTGGAGGTTGACGTGCACATACAGTATAAGCACCAATTCAGAGTGTTTCACATCAATGACAGAACTGACAACAACTTTCAGGTCGTTAAGCTTTTCAACCTGGAGTTATCTTATCTTCTTACGTGGCATGAATCCTATTCTTTAATTTAATGGAACACTGAATACATATAATAACTAAATAAATCTAAATCAACAATATAACTTTTTACAATTAAACAATTTGCTTTTATCCAAAGCGACTCAAGGTGTGTAGTATTAAGAGCAGGTAGGGGTTAAGCATCTTGCTCAAGGGTGCTTACAGGTAGGCCGGGCATATCAGGAACCGGACCCACAACCTTTTGGCCGGGAGTCAATCACCCTAGCCACTAGCATATCATGCACATTTTCATATATTTAAAATAAATGTCTATTTTGTTGATCACATATTTAGATTGATATAATATAGTATCTAAAAAAATCACAGCGGAGGATTAAATCTTGTGTTACATGTATTATTCTTTATTTATTTTCTAGTTAAAATACGCTCAATTCAGAGACAGGTATTTCGGTGCTACAGTTGGTAAGACTATGATTGTTTTCCAACAGACAACAGGGAATGTTATCACAGCTGATAAAAAGATGCCATTCCGTGAGGCCATGGCGTTCAGGGAAGGCTGTGAGAGACAGAATCTTCAGACAAGGCGTTCCCACAGGGCTCCAATGACTGACGGATAAAGGCACAAGCGGGGGGTAAATGTATGGTCAAAGATGTGAGCCTGGTCATGAAATGTCGATTTAGATCTGTGCGCCGGTGGGTTCAGCCAGGGCAGGGGGCGGGAATTTGTGAGTGATGAAAGGGGTGGGGACATCTCTGAGTGACAGCCAACATGCGCGACGGTGTGCACCTCTGAACTCAGAGTCTGTTCTGTTTAATCATGTCGGTTCGGCCAGTAATGAAATTTGATTACGCCTCTAAAGGCAGCAGTGTTGAGTGGGGGGTAGGGAGGGAAATATTAATATCTTCTGAGATTATGCATGAAACCCTAGTGTGTAATTTTCCCCCTCGCCTTGTCCGGTACCAAATTGTTAGCACTTCATCATTAGCATGGAGCTTTTGCATTTCCATTCATCTTTCTAAGAGGACCCTGGTTTTGATTAATGCGGGTTTTGATTCATTAGTTTACCATCAATGTGCTTTTAACTGATCACTGCAGATCCATCATGCCCTCAACAGGGCCGTGCGCTCAGAAAGGCTATGTACAGATAGACTTTGGTGGGCTCTTATGGGGGGTGGTGTCACATAACTCACAATGCCACGGGGCCCGGCCCACTAGACTCAATGAGCAGCAATTGTGGGTCTATGGCTGAGAACACCCAGCTATTTAAATGTCTTCACATTCATTTGTAAAAAAGAAGTAACTCACAAAAACTGTGTAAAAAAAATAAAGCCCTGGAAAAAAAAGAGAATAAACAATTAAAGCGGTAGGGTGTAGCTATTTCTTAAGCATTTCAAAACCTCCCAGTTTTGTCATTTAATTTACATTTTCAGTGTAAATATGCATAATATCTGAGCAGAATTAACACTTTGCTTGAAATCGCCAAGAAACCCCTTGGTTAAGAGGAAACTACTCTCAGAAAAAGCTGCACCACTGCTGTGTTGGAAAGTCCAAATACACACACATGTACACACTTAATGTAGTGTCTAATAAGGAATCCCTGTTCCCCTTGTGAGGGATGGACACTAGACACTAGCACTTAGCTGAACCACATGCGGTTACATGTAGGTTAATGAGCAAGAGAAAAACATTTGTATTCATTAGGTGTCTATCAAAGCAAGTGCATCTGACATGGCAATTTGTTAGTAAGATATCACATCTCTTTTGATAATTATTTAAATAGTCATTGTTTTCATGTTGTTTTATATATAGTTATGTATACAGTATGTAATATAGTATTATTGGAGTATTATTTATAGTATTATTTCATCAACACCTGTTCTAGCCTTTTATATCAATGATTAACAGCAATATTCAGTATAGGGAGGGTTGGGTTGATGCTGCCAATTGTCAAGGTTTGAATGATCACACAAACACATAAGGGGACACAAAGAAAGAATCATTACATTAATTATAGGAAGAGATTTAAGGAAGCAAGTAGGGGCTAGCTAGCAAGATTTAAATTAACATATTATGCAAAAAAAGACCAGGATAACTGAACTTTCCTCTCTCACTGCCTCTCACTGCCTCTCAGAATGGCCAAATATGTTATATATCTATGAGTTTTTATATATGTAATTATCTACAGTATACTGTATATGAAATTATACATATTCTTGCAAAGCAGCATGAGCAGTAATACGAGCTAACCTTCAGAAATACTGTATATGTTATAAATAAAATAAAAAGTCTGTAAACACTACCAGGTGGCTCGGAAACAAGTTAACTGAGGAAATGCAGACAGATTATTTACAAAATTCTGTTATTCAGAATCCAATTTTAAATGAATGATAAACAATTTTGACCTGCAATGGACTGACTGGACCTTCTGTCTGAAAGGATGCTGGGATTGGCCCCTTTAAACAGTAAACAGTAATATGTGGGTAAAAGAAAATTAATAATAAACAAATCATAAGTTCATAACTATCTTGTCTTTCATAAAAAGCACAGAACATTCAATTAGATGAGTTTCGTCATCACAGAGAATTAAATTGAAATTGAATACGCAAAAATCTATTTGAAGGAGAAAAACTGGACCTTCAAAACTGACACACGTGTTAAATAATTAATTCCTGGGATTGTAAATATTTCTTTTCAACAGAGGACTCTCAGAAGCTAGTCTTTAGCGTGCATAGGTGCTTCAGTTAGCTAAAACATCACCCCCAAAACAAGTCCTTGACAATTTTGTCTACATGCGCTAACAAAAACAAACACACCGCTTTGAATTAGAGGAGTTCATCTGCCTGAGAGCTGCTTTCCAGTGCCTCTATGCTGGGCCTCGCATAAATGGGTTTAATTGATTTTAGAGGCAAAATCTGATAATAAATGTCTTCCCACAAAGTATAGAATGGTGTGCTCTCTTCTCATTTACAGTTGACCTCTAGAATGATACAGAATCCAAACTGCCAAGTTCATAAGTCACAAACTAGAAGGGTTAGATGCGGATAAAAGGTGAACAACGGGCCATATTCACACAAGAACCCATCGACAGCCTCTCCGCTAACAGAGAGCTAGCAGAAGTGGTTAGTCAGGTGACAACGTTCCACGTGAACAAACAATCCACTGTCAAAGCCTAATGGAAAATTCAAATATTGCCAGCGGTCGCACAGTCATGACATTGTCACCGGCGTGCCATATTAACCCAGAACTACAGATAACCAAATTTAAGTCTGGCGCATTCATTGACCATGGCCCGTATCAGCCTAGGCCGGAACAGACAGGGACTCAGAGCACGGAAAACTTAATAGGCATTTGGTGCCACTTAACACCAAGTGCTACCAGATATGCGTTTAATATCTGCTAGTCCTGCTAGTCGGGACTTCAAGCCATAATACCGTCCATTCATTTCTGTAATCCCATCTATTAGTCTGAGGTTTTAAGGGTCCAGTTGTTAGATTAACACGGAGGGTAAAAGCGAGCGCAGAGGAACACATACTGTACTGTACAGATGGTCGCTTTGACAGTTTCTCCTTGAACTACATTACAGCTTCTGTGTTCTTCCTCTTTCAATGGTTCAAATTTTGGCGGAATAACAAAGCTAAATCAGAATTAGATTCTTTATACCTCAGTACTCATCAGTACTTCATATCAGTACAAAATTACGATCCTAAAAATACATTTTCACAAATTATTAACCTCTGTATAGGACTTCACTGTTTCCTGTTTACTTTTTAAACACACGCACACACACAAATACACATATAATGAGTCTCAAACATGAACTGTCCTTGCCATCTTAAATCAGACTTTTTCAAGACTAAATTAGTCTTGAAAAAGAAGGTCCCTGTTCACAGAATGAAATAATTTGTTTGTATTTGTTAGAAGTCTAAGGATTTATCTAGCTTTTGAATACAAGATTATCTTAATTTCAACTACTATTAAGAGAATATGATAAAGAAGGGAGATCCGTTATACAGTGTGCCCAATGGGCGTAAATTACGGTAGGGTTGTAACCCCCCCAATAATCAAAACAAGCCATTACAACCCCCCCCCAATAATCATATTGTCATGACAAATGAAAATTATTTATGTTTTATATTGTTCTAAAACATAATAAAGTGGTTGGTTTTCTCGATTTAATGTAATTTCGCAAGCAAAGAATAAAAAAATTTCAACCCTCCACCTGTGAGACCCATGTTTTATTCCCAACTGAAGCATGTATGTAGCAAGCAAAGCAAAACAAAAAATACTGTTACTTAATCACATGCATGTTAAAACATCGGACAGTTTTTTAAAGCCAAATAACAAAAATATTTTTATTATTGTAAGATGAATGTGCAAACATGAAATAAAAGTTTTATGAGTGATTGACGCCGGTAGTCAGGGTGCGTAATGAGTATATTCGTTGAGTGCACACGACACGACAACGACGGCACCGGAGAAGCAAAGAGTAGCTTACATGCCATGCACTAAGAAATTGTTTACGACAACGGAACGTTGTTTGCACAGACAGTTCTACTCTTTGATGAAATGGGTACAACACACAGAAGAGAGAAACTGAAACTTGTATTGATCCTATTGACGCTAGAATCATTCTTCATAAACAAGTAGTTTTGGAAGTATCCATATTTTGGGATTGATCCGCCCACCCCTAATACAAAATGAAAAGAGGAGCAACAAAAGACCAACCAACCATTTTTATTTAAAGTTTACAATAAAAAAACAATGATGTTGTTGGTCTAAAAAAAGAGAGAGAAAAACCTCTTCCCAACAGGAGGTATGCTACTTTAATGGCGCTACCACTCATGAGTCAAATATTTGAATGAAAGTCTTATTTTCTGCTGTGGTTTCATTGTGTTAGGTGAACTGCTAGCTAGACTAGCCATCATAGAATCAGACCACTTTTACCGTAGAAACTAGCTAGCTGCGATTACTGGAACAAATAGATGAGTTACATATTTGATGCTTTTATCACAAAGTGAATGATTTTATGCTATTCCACTGCACTAGTTTGAATATGTATATTATGTTGTTTTGGTATGTCTCTTACCCTTAAAATTCATGTGAAACAGCCATTTAGCAGCCTTTTTGTAAAAAAAAAAAAATCTGCGGGGGGTGGGCATGCCCTCGATCCCCTTTAAATGGGTGGAGACCTTAACCCCCCCCCAATGTTCAACCAAAAGTTACGCCCTTGGTTATACCTGTACTCAGGTTTAGTATATTTTATTCTTCCTTAAAGTGTCCTTAAAGCCTTTATATCGAAAGCAGCCATGTAATAAGTGTATAGCATTTACATAAGGGTTTGTGAATAGCCCTACGCAAGAGGTTTTTAATGTTAGGCACACCTGCATCCTAAAAAATAGAAGCAGGGAATGTAAACTGTGTTCAAACAAAATGCCTGTTTCCTTTAAAAATAGGATAGAGGGAGGAAATTCCCTTTTTATTTGGCCTAGACATACACAAATACCAACCGCGGTTTTATTTTTTGCTCCTCTCCTGTCCTCCAGCACGCCTCTAATGCGCCCTAATCCTGGCTGAAGACAGACGGCGGTTTGTGTGTGTAAGAAATATCTCTTTGCTTTTTCAGCCTCAGTTCATTATTTTTCTTTCTTGTCACTTAGTGTGATAGGTTGGACAGAGGCGCACAGATGAGCACTGAAGACACAGTCACAAGGCCTTAATCTAGTCTTTAATGCGTGACTTCAGAGATGTCATTTATCTTGTGACTGCAGCAGGCGTCCACAAAACTTTATCTCTAATAATATATTGATGGATTAAAGGGGTCAGGCTGGAGACCAGGCAAGAAAAATTGCTTATTGACATCAAAATACAGTGCACCAAAACCTGATAAACATAGGCACAGGAGAGTTTGAGTCAAAGAGAGAAGGAAAAGAGAGACGAGGGTAGGTGGGTGCATGGGGAGGGAAGGAGGGGGTGGGAAGAGGGGGGGTGGAGTCAGGGTATTGTGAATGTTTGCACCTGGTAATTTCCTTCCTTCACAAGAGCCTCTGGTGGTCTGAGCCCTTGGCTTGATAAAAAACCCAGGCTCTCCTGCTCGCGAGCTAGGCACCGCGCGCTAGCCGAAAGGGAAAAGCTGGTGACTGCTGGGTCATTTCCACGTTTATCTTGACATAACAACACACACACACACACACACACACACACAGACACACACCTTATTAATCACACTTAAGTGCCGTGTGAGACTGGAGCACTCATGTGAAGGCTACTGAAAGCAAGGCGAATGTGTGGCATTATCAGGAGACACTGCTACAAACTTGGGGAGATCACAGCTAGTCTTCCTCCCAGCTTACAGAGTGCTGCATAGTGTTTTATCAGAGCAAATATACCGCGTTTTTCAGTCAGCATGTCTTGATGAAAGGGCCCTGAAAAGCAATGATGGAAATAACTAACACAATTTATAGATAAAGCGCTAACTTATTTATCCAAATGCCCTGGGATTAGAGGTGGCTGTGGCTGAATGAAACGTCCAAATCTCCGAAATACACAGATGTTTTTTTTTCCTCTCCACAATAAAGAAAATGAACGTACTTCCCGAAAATCTGCAGTCAAATTCTCAGACGTTTAATGTTTAAATTTACACACTGGATGGCGACAGGGGGGTTTCAACCTCACTTGTGCTTGAACGTGGCTCTCGGCTCATATTTACTCTGGAAAAAAAAAGATATTACTGTACCGTGTGTTTGCACTACCTGTTTAAATCAAAACGACATACTACAGGCCTAGGGTTCACAATGTATGGGGGGAAATGTCTTCACTGATAGCCCAGCATGTTCCAGTGAAGACTCACAGCCAGCTCTATTTACAGGGCATTACCTTTGTAGATACTAGCAGTCTGTTTCTATATGTATGACAGACGTGTTTGTCTGATACTGTGCCACTGCCAGTAGCTTACATTTCTCAGCTGAGAATGGATGTATTGGGCTCCTGACCTCCTTCACAACACATCCTGTCATAGTAACTGCAATAGCTGCGAAGCAGAAAACTACAACCACGTACAAAAGGTGAATACTTGGTGGGGGGAGGGGGGTGCAACCAGGCCGACTTTCAATTCCAAGATTGCCACTCACAGAGAATTCTTTAATTACCCAGCTTCTTTTCCCCACGATGGATTTTGATAAACCTGTAGGCCTACTTAAGGATAGCAATTGAAAGCATGTTTTCCCCCCACCATATACTTCATCTTTTGCAGTCCTTGCGTGAAAAAACATGTTTGGAGTTTGGTGGCAAGTAGCTCCCAATCCCAAATAGAGTTGATTCTAACCCTTTACACACACTCTTCTGGTCCAGGAAAAATTAATACACTTTACTATTACAAGATAAAGCAATAGGGACATATTACACCGGGCATATCTGCAAGCCCGTAATACTACAGAGTCAGCATTCAATAAAAAGACATTTGCAACCAGGCATTTCTCCCAACAACACTTGTGGAAGATTTAAAAGCTTCTAAATTAGGTACAGCTCACAAGCGAAAGGTGCCTGCTAAGCAGGGAGATACTTACTTAAAAATGACAGAGTTGTTTATGACGGGATAGCTTTCCTCGCGTCAAGGTGGGATGCGAAAAGCAGGAAGAGTTTATGATCCACACACAGGGTTATTTAGCCTCAAACAGTGTGCATAATGTTGCCCGACAATCAACGCTCATAACTCAATGTCAGTATTGAAATTATGTCTCGCTTGGTGACACCTGTGCTGGAATACTGATTGCTCTCGGATCGTTTATCTCTCATCAACTTCAACTTTCACTTTTCTGAGCTTGATTTCAAATGGACAGTATTCTAATTTTAACCATTAGCAGTGAAGGGGCGCAACACTCTGGCTGTCCAGGTGTTTGACGATCTGCTGAGAGAAGAACAGAAATGTATTTGCAATAAAACCTTTTTCATACTATTGCGGCAGTTTTTTTTTACGGCCAGCACAACTACCCTTGGAGCCATTAAAAATGTAATCCAGCCAGCATGTGCCCATATGACATATCGCCCATTATAAGGGGAATGTCTGAGCCAGACTGGAAAGTTAGCTAAAAAAGTAAAAACATAGTGGACGAGGTAATTTTTCACCTCCTTACAAATCCCGAGGCGGGCTTTATCTTTCTGCCTCAAACTAGTATTTTTAAGAGAACGCCATAGGTTGTGTTTACTCTGGTACATTTTCTAATGAGCTACACAATCATCGGTCAACCTTGTTTTTAATGGAGAGTGATGGCAATAAACTCTGATATGAGTTCTGATTGCGGTGTCTGTGTCACCTGAAGGACAGGCAGTGTTCATCAGTTAATCCCCCTCTGGACAAAAAAAGCCATGGGGGGCTGTAAAGGAGTTTTATAAGCGTGTTTGTTGCAAACTAAAATCGGCAGTATTAAACCTGGTAAACCTTGGTGTGACAATAGCAGTCAAACAGCATAGTTTACTGTAGACCTTGAAGCTGACACGGATCCTTACAGCCACAATAACCTACCCAAATAACTACCTACCGGCAAACAGACAAGCAAATTTACATAAAAATAAACAAACAAACAAAGAAAAGAAACAAATAAATGCTATGCTATGACATCATTGTATTTCCACTGGTTAATGTTAATGTGATGTCGCTTGTGCAACGACAATATTTCCATTCTTTGTCAGAAAACCTTTGTCACATATATTTTCCGCAGGATCCAAAATATCACGCTCAGAGCAAAATGAGCAAAAGGACAGAAAACATACATCGGAGAAGAACTGACCTACTATGTCAAAAAAACGAACAACAGCCTAAAATATTTGAAGTTCCACAAGGGAGTAATAAAAGCACCAATTTCCATGATGAATAAAACGTTTCTTTTTGTTGTTTGTCCCACATTGGGGGGAGGACAGGGAGGAGGGGAGGACAAGGAGGAGGGGGGGCAGTGGCCACTAGGGTTGCCACAGTGTAATCTACCTTTGGGCGTTGGTATATTAATTCCATTTCCATATTCAGTGCCCCCCCACCGCCAGTGCCCCATTCCCTCGGAGCACCCAGGCACTGAGTGAGGAGGCCCAGTCCAGTTCTAGGGCCTGGGAATACCCCAGAGCCCGCACACCAGCGCTACATAATTCTGGCCTGCCTCATTATTTAGCATGTCACCGCTATTTTACATGTTAAAGCCCTTCCATCGCCATCTAATTTATTATAAGAATACAGAGTGGGTTAGACTGGAATGGGGTCACTTGCATTCACACGGCACAGGAAATAAATTCATATAAAGTCAGTCAAGTCAAGGTGAAAACCTAATGTCAGCAAGATGCATTTTTGTCATTCTTTCGGAACAACAGCGGTTGAATGGAGACTTTGCTCCATATCATGATTGCTTCAGTTTCCCTCCAGTATTAACACATTGTACTGCATAGAACTACTTGAATCTGTATGTTTCATACCAGAAAACTCAGGTTGTTGTTTGAAAAAGAACAGAAAAAAATACACGGCAGTGTCATGCCAAGAGTTGAATTGGCTTTGACGAGATTCAGCTGTAATTATTTCTCTGCAACAACAATAAACACAACAACAGCAGAGGACTTAATCCGCCTATGAGAGGGTTTGATTCTGCTTTCTGGTGACAGTGATTAGGCCTAATCTAGGGTTTTGGGTTAATTTGAGAAATGCACTCCTCAAAAGCACCATGTTTTGTTTTGTGAGGTTACGTTTTTTAAGATAGATGTAGGCTACAGTACAGTTTTTACTATATAGAGCAAGCAAGACACATTGCTAGCACAAATATTTTGCAGTCGATCAAGCTAACCTTCTTTCATGTTTTTTCACGTTTTTCCAATATGCTTGTAAAACCACATCAACAAGCTACATAGCTAAATAAATAGATAAATTACTGTACAAACAAATAATTACATAAAGATAAATAAATAAAAATAGATACCCAAGCAGATACATTTTTTCCATATTTTGTATTTTGATAACCCTAACCGACTGATATTAACAATAAATGATGTTTAGTATTACAACGCTTAGCAAGACAGTTACATATTTAATCTATAGTTAGCGTAGCTGTGTCCTGCTAGAAAACCCACAATACCATCCACCATCCACCATCCAGACCCAAAGCGTACCAAAGGGGCTGGAGAGGGAGAAGTGGGAGTATAGGGGGAGCAGGAGAAAGGGCAGATGTCAGGGCGCTCCAGGAAGAGGATTGCTAAGCGGTGTGAACATTTTTAAAAAATGATGTTTTTTGTGCCTCAAACATCTTGCTTACAGCAGCAAGGTCTGATCCAAGCATTATGTGCGAATACATCAGTAGGCCCGGACCCCCTGTCTCCCCCCCACCACCACCTTCCCTTCTCTACAGGCATACAGACTGTGCACGCACACACACACACTTCCCGGTAACCGAAGCTCCCTCCCCCGCCCGACCCTTCTTCTTCTACAGAAGTAAATTATCAAAACTGTGTTTGAAAGTGAATGAAGGGTGACTCTCTCTCTCTCCCTCTCTCCCTTTCTCCCCCCACCCCTCGCTTTGACATCTCAGTTTTTTTTTCCTCACTTGCCACCGTTTCTGGGCTAGGTGATAACTGCCGGTAATAGGATTAACATTGATTTCTTTTTGCAAGAACAGAGATGTGCCAGTTCCAGCTATTTATTGAACTGCCAGCTTTGAACTATGAAAACTGACTGCAGGAAAAGACCTAATGCAGCATTTTAAAGAAAAGAAAAGCCTCTGTGCAATTCTTTCAGTTTTTGTTAGCCCTTTCCTTTTCTGATGCTTTTTGTTGTCGCAGGATAAAAGAGGCAAAATCAGGCGCCTCTGTTCTAAGCTCTGGTAATGACTTTATTTATATGTTTTGCTTGTGTTTTCTACCCCCCCTTCTTCCCTCACCTAACCAGTCAATATAGTTCTGATTTAATCCAGATTTTTTTTTGTGTTTGACCTACGTTTCACCTTGAAATAAAGATCAATACAACCATTTCCTTTGTCTGGTCAAGACATAGTCTGAAGCTTTTCTGGGAAAAACACAGCTTCTGTGCATTCTAAAACAAAGGTAAGAATGAAAGTAATATCGCAGATGTCCTACTATATACTGTAAGCAATAGCCCTATATAAAACAATCAGCCTTATTCAAATTTTGCAATTTGGCAATACACTCCTACAAATGAGTTAAACGTGTACATTTAATGATATTTGTTAATCACACTATTGTTAAGAACAGGTCTTAACAAACTTAGAACCACATACAGAGTGTTGTTTTTATTTCCAGCAATTGGTACTACCCTCTATGGTAAAACACATTTTTACTATTATATCCCCATTAGTTGAATTGCTATTGCTTGTTGTACAGTAATTGCTATTGTTAGTCAGACATTCCCACGCCTCTCAATTGGCTACATGCTAATTAACGGTAAGTTGTTTTATTGATTATATTGACAGCTGTATATTGAACACAGTACTTAAGACACCCACAGCTATTGCAAATGGATACAGTCCTCTGAATATCGACACCAGCTCTGATGATATTATGTCCAGAACAATCTGCTAATAATTGTGCAAATTGTTCTTTGTTGACATTTGCAAGGGTGGTAGTGAAATGTAAAGGATATTGGAGAGATAGAGATCTCCTGTCCTCTATATCAATTCATATGAAGGCTGATGCAAGTAAATCACATAAATCACAATCAATGATGACGCATTTTATCTGTTCGTTCCCAACAAGGGGGTCAAGATTCCGTGGAGGGCTGCAAGATTCTTTCTGGTTGGGCCATGATTTCAAGATTTGGAATTTATCTTTTTGTTAATACTTTGAATCTAGTTTTATGAATTTTATGAAGGGATTTTAATGTATGTCGATGTGATTGAACACAGAAATAGCCGCGTTGATGCTTAACAAGTGCCATCAAAAGTAATCCAAATCCTGCTACATTTACTTGAGGCAGCCTTTACTCTGCAGTTCCTGAAGACAGGGACAGAGATGTGATTGTGTTTCATTGTGTTGTGCTGTTACATTATGTTGCACGGTGTGACACGGCCACCCACCTACACACACACACGCGTGCGCGTCTGTTAGCGTCACCTCACAGGAAAGAAGGCACGACTACCACTGTCACTACAAACACCCCCCCCACAAACACACACACACACACACACACAAACCAGACGTCTGTCAGCCAGCTAATGTCCCCTGACAAAACACGCAATGAATTAGAATAGCCACTAAATGTGTGTGTGTGTGTGTGTGTGTGTGTGTGAGAGAGAGAGAGAGAGGGGGGGGGGGGGGCAGGAAAAAGGGAGAAGAGAGGGTGAAGGAGAGAACTCATCTTTGTCACAGCCTATCCCCTCGGGCAATCGAGTGGAGGAAAAAAAAAACACAAACACACAGGCAT
>JAOEHI010000019.1:327509-373156 GCA_025447815.1 Percopsis transmontana | reverse complement strand
AAACAATTAATAATAATATATTGCCTGGTTATTGGAAGTACATAATAAGATCTCTTTTTATGAATGCACTAGTTCAGCTTTATATTACCACGATGCTATGAATTTTAGTATTTAGTATTTAGTAGGCTATTTTAATCAGTATTTTATTGCAAACTTTTCTAATTTAAGTCAAGTTATCTTTAACAGCCTTGGGAACACTCAGAAAATAACCACCTGTTCAAATTTGCCAAGTTTTATATGTCACAGAGAAATTCACAGATTCTTGTTCATGAGTCAGCCATTCAGAATGTGTCTGAGATTGTATACATGCTGCATTAGCTAAGTTTGGATTTAGATGTACCACTGCTAGCGTCTGCTAACACATCACCTTCACCTGCCCATTCCCTCCCATTATGCCAAGAGACAAACTGGTTAGCATCAGAGAACCACATCATATGCTGTACTAACACAATGCACTTTTCTTCATTGTACTGCAGGCCTTGTGACAGTGTTTTGCTTTACTAATAAATAATTCTGACATGCAGAGCTGTTGGTATTTTGCTGCACGTCAATCTACTGTTTGGTCTGAATTGTATCACAGTACCTCCCACAAAAATAGACATCAAAAAGGTAAAGGAATTGGAGGTGGCCATACTGTTCACTTGGTGGGAGAGAACCTGAACCATGCCCTATTTCATTTAGGTAATTCCTCTTCTTATGTGATGAATATTGTCCTGACAAACGCTGCCCAACTTCAGTCAACATGGTCTATGCTTTAAACTACCACCTGACTATGTCATCTCGGTCAGCTGTATTCAGCGGAGAACAATCCCACAGGTGGAGTGTAGGTTTGAAATAATAAATGGAGATAACACTGCATAATTTCCCTGTTTATGATCCCGGCTATGAAATATTGGATATGTCATTGCTAACTATATCAACACTGTTTTGGTAACCCATCAAAAGCACTATCTGATGTTTGTTTTTCCTCTTAAACATTAACAGTCCTTAATAATGAAGGCTAAATCATTAGCCTTTAATATAAAACTATATCAGAGCATTACAGATCCTAAATACATACAATATATACTGTACAGAGTGGTAAGTCCATACATACAAGATTGTGTGTGTCAAAATAAACATGGCACCCTGAAGATGTGGAGATATTGTGTGAGTTGTTGTGTAGTCACATGCAACGTAAACACCGCTTTATAGCTTTCAAACCAAAATGATTCCACTGTGTTGATCAGGTCTGCCTCACTGGGTCCCAGACTAAACACACTGATCTTCTGTTATTCCATCTGTCTGTGAACTTGGCTGTCCTACGGTGAGGCAGCTGGTATGGAGGTTTGATCGACTTCGGGGGCCTCAAGGTCAGAGCACAATGCACGGCGGAGGTAGAAATCCTAAGTCTTATCAGTGTGACCTTGAGGACAGATGATACTAGTGATTTTATGAATACTCCACTCTTTTGCTTCAAACTATGCTGTTCCATTTCATTCTGTACTGGGGAATGTTTCCTTCAGTGTCGATTGTGAAACATCTTCAGACGACAAATGTTTGTTTTATGTGAAGGTGTTATGTAAGGGAATTCACAGTGTCAGATTTTATTAATCAAGTTTATAGGATTCTAATATTGCAACTGTGAAGTTAAACATACATTTTATAATTAGGTAATTTAGCAGACGCTTTTATCCAAAGCGACTTACAATTACATGGTGCTATTACATGGATCAGATAGGGGTTAGGCATCTTGCTCAAGGACGCTTATAGGTAGGCCAACTCTGGGGCTCTAACCCCCGACATTCTGGATGGGAGTCCAACACCTAGACCACTAGACTATCCTGCCCCCCATATAGATTATTTTCAAAGTTATACACTGACCGCAATTCTCCTACTGTGATATAAAAAATAGGGAAATAGGCTCGCTATATAGGCTCACTATATAGCTTATAGGGGGATTTATTAACGATTTCAATTTGTTAAGACTGTCTTGTATGCCTTGGCCACCCCACACTAGCCCTTGGCCATCAAAGTCAAAACGTCCTGAAACAACGTTCTGGAACCTCATTCCCAGACATAAGCTATAGTATCTTTCAATATTTTAGTTTCCCAAATCCTTGCAAACCAAATATCACCACATTCCATGGTGCATAAGCAACACAGAAACTCATTAAAAGTTACATTTGCCATTCAGTACCCACACTTTGCCACACACATCTAGAGTCAAACTAGTTTTCTACATTAATGTTGAAAATAGTTTCCACCATTCATATCTATGGGTAGTGTGAATATAATGAATAGCCATATGTTGCATGTATGATTGCATTAATACCAAATGTTGCACTGCAATTACACTGCCTCGTCCTTGAAGGAATTTTGTGCCAATTTGTAAAAAGCATACATTTTAGTTTAAGGTAATCTCTCCTTTAAAAACTGCTTCAATAACTACTGTGTGGGAGACCGGTATGCTCTCTAGTTTGGTCTTTGACACACCTGAAGTATTTGGTAATCAAAACAGCATATTAATCAAAACATTAATCACATAAATCAAAGAGTAACACCTGAGTAGAGTGATGCTTTTCGAAACACAATAATGTGGGGGTATCTGGGATTGTTAATACATTTGAATGTTTGTAAGTTAAGTTCAATCGAAGATGATGTAATGCAAGTTCTGTTGAAGGAAACTGCACAACATAAGAGTAAAACTGATAAGCATAGGTGTAAACACCATGAAGTATTCGTGTCACTGTCGCCACCAAAAAATTTCCTAAATTTTTCCAAAAAGCTCACAAATAATTGATGGGCCCCTTAAAAAGTAATTAGGCCATTCATGGCTCTAGCTCTACCTCTGGACAAGGCCTGATGGCTGCAGTGGAGTGCTAATCCAGGACAACGGCTGAGCTGTTGATTTGCAGACTGTGGACCTTGCATTGTGAGGGCTTTATGGTCCCTTTATGGTACGCCAGGAGACACCTGCATGGGCGATACGTTGCCCGGGACATTTTTCTCTCTCCCACTCGGTGACTCCTTTGCTTTGTATCATTAGCGGAGCGAGGGAGTCGTGAATCACTCACCCCCCCAACCCACACCCCCTTGTCCCCCCCGTTCCTTTTCAACCTCTTTCCACTCCTAACAGCCCCCCTCCTGCTTCCTGGGTGCTAAACGGCTTGACAGAAGGGTGCCCAGACCGTTGGCAGTAGCCATCGACTGCGAGGCAGAAGCTGCCAGGACTCCTTGATGGATAGGCTCATTTTCCAGCCGGCAGCAAGTCTCAGCGAAGCATCCGTGTCATTTGTAATGTCAGCCAACAAAATGTAATCAAACATTCCAGCGGTTTAATCACAGAGGGCTGCTCGAGAGATGATTGTAGTGTCAATATAATGCTATTTCATTATCTGTTTGTATTTTATATTGACAGTGTCAGATAAACAGTGTGGAAAATTAAGATTAAAAATATGGTAATTTCATTTCAATCACCCCGGCTACAGTTGCTGGCCCATTATGCGATTGATTACTTCTGAATTAAATTTGGGGCTGAATGTAAAGTTTAATCTTCTTTCTTCTCTGCAATTCAGCTCCCCAAAGGCCTCTTAGTAAGTAAGTACCCATTTCATTTGATCTTTAATGAAAAGTAATGGCCCAAATGAATTGTATAAATCAGCTGTCGTGTATACCTAGTTGACATTCTGTTTTTTTCCCTCTCTCTCTGTCTCATTTTAAACCCTCTGCTTATACACATACAGTGCTACTCCCCGAAACTATGTCATATCTCATTTAAGCTCTTTATTTTCCTTTGTATTTGTGCTCTTATAACTCATATGCTATTAGGGCGGTGACAGCACTGTTGGCATTGTTAGGATACATTGAGCTCGGTGTAAGCAAAACATTATTTTTGTCACTGAAGGTAGAGTGGCAGTTATGTCACAAAAACAGAAAATAGCGTTAAATAGAAGCACTTTGCGAGGTTCTTAGTGGTTAAATTAAGTAAAATGTTTTATAGCCTGAAGTGCCACTTAAAGGAGAAAAATGCAACCCCCCTAACCCAGTAGCAGTGTGATAGACATTTTAATTACATGGTACATTTTGAGTTTTTCTCCCCCCCCCCTCCATTGGCTACGTGGAGCTCATAATTTCTTGTGCCTAAGTATCGGCATCAAAATCCCCCCTATTTCTTTAGCTATATATGAAGTGACACAACTGTTAACGGGAGCACCACCGAAAGAAGGGGTATAGGAAAGAAGCAAGCTCTTCTTTGTGAGTCCTATTCAGAGCGATTTGTCCCCCTTTGTAGTCCTAATTATGTGCCAAAGTAGGATAACAGAAGTTCTCAACTCGACCATTATGCCGGCACAAAAAAAGAGACGCATACAAGAAGCTGATCACTTTGGAATTAGCAAACATGATACTATGGCGAGAAAAAAAAATCATTAATACCGTCAGGGATTAGAGGTTCTGATTAAAGGGTAGCTTTTACCGTATGCAAATTAGTGATAGGCATTTATCAGCGCCTGGGCAAGCTGTCTTAGAGCTGCACAGCCACATATGTTTTTTAGCTGATTAAAAAACTGCTTGAAGTTGCAGGCTTTTTAATGGCGGGGCGAGAGAGAGGGAGAGAGAGACTCATTTCCTTTTGGCCAAATTCCCGCCTTCGCTCTGAGCATTTGCCATAATTCCCTCTTTTATTAGCCACATTCTTTTGTATATAATTAAAACATTTCTCAAGTGTGCATGTGTGTGCCTGTTTTATTTTGTGCATGCTCTCGTGCTGCATTTTTCATCAGTTATACCAAACTGAGTTTCAAGCAACCTTTTGCGAAATATTGCCATATAGCCCATACAGTATATTGATGGTTCCCCTTATATGACACAGGAACGTACTACAGTACAGGAGGGAACTGTATATAGGCCTGGGTTAGTGAATACTAGGGTAGAAAAACGGGAGAATTTGCCTGCTGTCCACTATTGTGTGAGGGTCTATGTGTTATTATATTTCCTTTCATACAGAGGTGACCCGTCCTTTGTGTTAACAAAGAACACAAGGATGAAACTGAGCTCTGCACTTCTCAACCGGTGCTGATAATGCCTCTGTAACCCCCCGGCACACTTCTCCTTGAGGGAACGCTTTAATTTATGCTTTTTCATCTCCCTGTCCCTGGGTGCAGGGACTGTTGTTAACCCACTCTATGCACTGGTGATTCAGGAGTAGGGAAACCCATGCTGTGTCAACACTCCCCTCTCCGGCACACGACCCAATAGGAGAGCTAGGTCCTACTGTACAACAGTAGGTACAGTTATAGGGCCAGGGGTGGATTACCAAACAGGCCTAGCGGGCCCATGGGGCCCAGAAGCCAGAGTCTCTGAATTTGCTGTTATTAACACTGCATTTCTTGTCACAGGGTCAAAGGTCTTATTCATTCATGTCAGAAACAGAGTCGCAAAAGTCCAACTGAAAAACTGGAGGAATAGCATAAACATTCACTTTGAAGATGTCACAAGAATAAAAAAAAATACATCATTTTTCCCTTCAGTTTATCTATAGGACTTTAGAGGGGCTGAGTACTCCATGCAAAATGGGCCTGTATGAGCCACTGCACATGTCAGATGTCACTCCATTGCATTTCCAATGTCATGTATAGGGCAGTCACATCTATAGAAAAGAACGCAAAGATTCACTTCACCTACATCTCACTTCCATTGACGAAATACATTCCAGTTGTGAAGCAATTTGCCCCTTCCCACAAAGTTCAACAGTGTTGAACTCTGACCCGACAAAATCACATTAGCCAATAGAAATATCTTTCTGACCTTGACAAAATCCAAAATGGAGGTCCGGTTGGACCCAAGCTCTCCAACCTGTGTTTAAAATAAGATAGCAACAACATTTTAAAAATATTATTATTATTATTATTGTTATTATTATTATATATATAATTATATAATATAATATATAACATTATATAATTATAATAATTATAATAATAATAACACACTATTTCTTCTTCAACAAAGCTCTCCAATTATATTATTATTATTTTATAACTTGTTTAAGGTTTTAAAGTTACATTACGTTTAGAGATGGACTGATCCATTTTTTTCAGTGCTGATACCGATACAGATAACTGGGCTTTGGGTATCGGCCGATACCAAATACTGATCTGATACCAGTGTTAAATTATTAAGCTGTATTCCTCACTGTGAGGAAGAATCATTCTTTTATGAGTAAGGTAACATCAGGCGTGACTTAAACATTGCTTTCCTAATTAATAAATATTCACATATATACCTTTATATATAAATACATATATGGTTTATATATAAATATATATATATACCGGTGCACTTGTAACCCAGGATATGAAGAATAGCTATAATAGTTATAATATATATGGTGTATAAATGTATAAAAATATATAAACATGATAAATTTTTTGATTTGGGACATCGTTGCCCATTGATGTAATAGTGATTTTTGTTTGGACGGATCATTTTATTCACAGAGATGTGGACTGTAATTTTTAACTCAAGGAAGACCATGCCAGAAGATTTAGTTTTGCTAATTTGTTTGGACATATTTTTTTCTTAACATTCCGGAACTTTGTTGGCAAACTCTATATTCTTTTGATTCTATTTGGTAATGTACTTGAAACAAAGAAATGTAACCGTTGTAAAGAAAAGTTGTCAATGTGAAAAAAAACGTTTATGGAATCAAATGTACTATACTTGATTAATAGTATTGTTCTTTGTTTTATTATTTTTCATGTACATATAGTAAGTAAACCTTCTCATTAATACTATGCACTAGTTTGAGTGGTTTTATGGGGTGGTTTAGACGACACCCAATCTCCATTTTAGGACCAAGATACATTTTAGAAACCCTGCTGGCTGATAGCATAGGGGGGAGTTAGACCCGCTCTATTTTGTTACACACTGCTGACGCATATAGTAGTATGTGTGTATTTGAATTGACTCATCCTGTGTCAAACTAAATTAAAGTGGAGCAAATATTCTCATTATTATAGACATGACCACCCCAGCAGTCCTCCCACAAACATGCAATGTTGAGATATAAAGGTTTTCTTGTCTTATGTTCCCAAGAGATTCCGATTTTGACCTCCACTTTGTAACAGGCAACTAGTTATAGATATAAATGCAAAAATAATATTTTCAACAAGTAAAAAGGTTTCGGTTTGTACTTTGACTGAATTGTACACTATACCATTTAAGCACTTTTCTCACTAATGTTTTGAGACATTAAGAATTATTCAGGCATAATAGCACGTAAACCATTGATTCGGAGAACTATGTGCCGTGCATATGATGAATCAACGCATACAATTCAATTGCATACAATAACAGTCTTCATAGGGTTAAAGGTGACTAAATGGTATGAAAGACAAGTAACACATAGTCTAAAGATTGGCTACCGGTTGCCTTGAACAGCCTGGCCTAATAGCAAAGCCATAGAAACATAATGAAAAGGTCTATTGTTGCTTTTGAAAGAAAACCTCTATCTCTCAAGGACATCTAATTAACAGACAACAGCTGAGTCCATTTCAGATGGTAATATTTTTCCCTTAAATGCATCATGGTCAATGCCTTATACTTCAACAGAGAGTAGGTTTCTCTGTGAAGCTTTCCTGCTTTATTTACTACATTTTATACAATATTGTATTGTTGGCATTTGTACAGACATGTTTCTTTCAGGCAGTAACCTCTTCAATTCACAATAGTGAGTAGGTATTTAATGAAGAGTATTTCAATATGATTTTCCCTATTGCTTATTTTATCTTTTCAGATAGTTTGTCCTGAGGATGTCTAATGAAAATCTAGTAGCATGAGGCCGCAAGATTTTAATGTTCCATGTTGGTCTTTAGGAATATATGCTATATTGATAAGCTTTATTGATAATTTTAGAGAAAAAAAGTAGTAAAATGTTGCAAACTGAACCATGCTAGCAATTTGTTTATATGTGGGGTTTATTACATCAAACCCCACATATTGGCATGGCATGTACATACACCATGACCTGTTAACAGCCAGAGCAAAACAAACACATGCAGATAACGCCCACGTGGGGGGGAACAAACCTCTGATGTTTGGCCACTCCCATGGGGAGAATTAAAAATCAATAACAGCTGTGTTAAAGATGCCGTGAGCCCTCTGACCTGACCTTCCCCATCGTCTTCATCAGGGGCTTTTTCACTCCCTCTCTCTCTGGGACACCCTTCACCTCGTTTTACATGACGTTGCCCAGGTGCTCTTAACCAGGCACCAACTGTTGGGAGACAGTCAATCCAAGTGAAGACCTCAGCTTGACTGAGATACATGTGATGAAACAGCAGGGCAGAGTTCAGACAAAAGACTTGATATAAGCAATTAGTTTCAAAGGGGAATGGAGTGTGCTTAAATGTCTCGGGAGACCATTAGCCTACCGCTTGATTCTAAGAGGCCACTAGGGCGGGTGGAAGGTTTCCCCAGCAGAAAATGGCATTAGAGTTAATGACTGACTTCGTCCCAGAAGGGCAGTCCATATTAAAGCTATTTTAGAAGTGACAGCACTCAACACATGGCCTGACTAATTAATAACAAAATGGTGCTCAAATGTGAGTAACAGAGGCTATGTTGACACTTGACAGCTACAGTAAGACAACTTATGCGATCTGTTGGGGCTCTGTTACTTAAATCTTCCACTGGGATAGGACTTTTTTTAACCTTTTATGTAGCCATTTTCCACAACTTTCTTTTATGAATTTGAGGCTAGCTGTCAAAATCTAGCATTTCTTGTGATAAAACTGGCTTTTACTATCTATCTGAAACTTATAGTATGTTCTCCATTCGGCTCAATTTCATTAAGTCCTCTTTCATTCAAAATGCTAACAAACAGCACCAATAGAGGTACTCACATGCGTAAACCAAGATCTTATATAAAAACACAAGAGACCTTGTTTTTATTGAGCACAACTGAGTAAAAGGACTGGAAATTGATTTTCATGAAACTCTCAGTACAGAAAATGTTCATTACATTAACTGATATCTACTATCCAAATAGTAGGTGAAATATAGCAAAAACAGAATATCTATAATATATAACAAGATATAAAAATGTATGGCAAGGTATTAATTGAAGAATAGAAGTTAAAGGTACACTCCTTGATTTGTTCCCCAACAACTCCTCCCCCTTACAGAGACGTGCGTGTTAATGCAGTTCTGGGGAGTGTGATAATGCAACCAAAGCGTGTACCTTTAAATTCCTTGATAAATATAAATGAACAAAGTTAAGGATTACACAAGGATTACCAATGAAAGGGAGATCTGTGGTACTATTATCAACCACTAGTTGACAAACACCAGCCTATAATACTGAGGGATCTTACTGAACAGGGATTCCATCCATTCCTTGTGACAGGTGCCCCAGCTGATATTTACAGCTGTAAGTCTATGTGGTGGTGGTGGGGGTGGTGGTGGGGGGGGGGGGGCAAGAGGGCAAGGCCACGTCTACCTAGTGAGCAGATTAAAGTGCTGTGAAAACCCACATATTGCCCTCCACAAATAGGAAGGGGGGGGAAGGGTGGAAATAATAACGTGGATACGGCCTTCCCTTTATGACAGTAACAACATATTCTCCAGAGACCGATCTTTTTATCAATTCCAAAGAATGATAAACTGCGCACACCCAAAGTCAGGATTGTGTGAGTGGATGTATGGAGTATTTATGGCATCTGTGTCCCCGGGGCAACAGTGACAAAAGTAGTCAAATCACCATACCGTCCACGATTTCTTATCCAAACAGGTTGAATTCATTCCGATATATCCTCTTCGCATGAATGTGCCACTCGTTGTAACCCATTGAATGGCAGCTTAGAACAAATGTGACACCTTGTAGAAAGTTTAGCTGAGATATTGTAAGATGAAAACTCATTTATTAAATTATTACAGGACACAAAAATAGGGAAGCAATCTGAATTTATTTTCTTTTCACACAAAGAGAAGAGTAAAGTCAAAGACTGAGCAGATAAATACTAAAAATGGGAAATTTATATTAACAGCACCTAGGCAAGGAAAAAAGGTCAGACTACAAAATTCAAGCTACAGTCCATAACAGACTGATTTAAAGTATGCTATCCCAGTATACTATATTTCATATATATCGTTTTTATATTCATAATATTATATATTCTGTATCCTAAAAAGATACATTGCCTGAATTGGTTTATAGCACCCCCAAAAAAAAAAATGTTGCCCCCAGCTCACTGACAAAAAACACAAAGATTATATTTTTCACCGGTTTTACTCATTAGCTCCTATTCATTAACAATGTCAAGCAACTGAATTTTACCTTTTTTTTGTTTCCTTTTTTTTACAGTCATAGGCTATTTCATAATTTCACAACTTCACAAGTTTAGGTTTCTCTTTCTGCCAGTTAGCTGTTTATTTGGTACTTACTGATTAATGACAACGTGTGCATTATGTTTTATATTATTATTGTTGTTTTCTTGCTGTTTACACATTGTGCCATGTCATATAATGGGCTACGACAGCTGTGCAAATCGTTATTTTCCATTTGTAATTCCTACGGTACCCTTCAAAACACCCTGTGTGTGCCTGTCATGTTAATGTGTGTAGTCAGATTAGAAGGACAGCCTGAGATTTGTGACCTGTCTCGTAATATGCTATGAGAAAGATCCAAGAAAAGTTTTATTTTTATGGTTTATGGTACATGGCGAATTTTTACCAAAATATTAAGCTGCATGTTTGCCTTTAACCATTGACCAGAAAAAACACCCAGAAAAAAGCTCACCTTACACCATGCTGTTGACTAAAATAAGCTTTTGAAATAAGAAATATTTCCAGGCTTAGAAAGCAAAGTTCAAAGAATTGTTTATGCGCCTGTGTGAGAGCAACAGAAAATTGGAGTTTGAAAGAGTCGGATACACACATTTTTTATGAAACAATGATCCTTCTGTGTGAAAAACATTCGTCCTGAAGTTGACTAGGATCTCAGCCTTTAGGAGCACTGCTGCCTCTAGAGGGAGCTGTGCAAACTGCAGCTCTGACATGAAGGCAAACCCCCACAGCCCTGTCAGTGTGTGCTGGCCTCATGTGTTTTTGTATACAGTCCTCAATTATTCATATACTAATAAAAAAAAACAGTAGGGTTACACACAATGCCCAGAGAGTTTAATAGAGTTAAAAAATGTTCACCCTCACACCCAATATAAACAGGGTTAGGGCTCAGAATGAGAAAAACTGATTGATAGATACATTTTCTAAATACTAGACATCATGAGCTCAGCTCACTGTTTGTTTCTGTGGGATTTTGTAAGGGAGGGGTAGAGAGCAGTGCGAGATGGAGGGGGGGGGGGGGTCAAAACAAAACAATGTTTCTGTAGCATTTCCAGATTCCAGTTTTAATAAGAGCCTTTTCTTCATACGTAAATCTTCATACCGAATACAACAGTGGTCAATCTTTTATCCATAAACAGACTGCAGAAACAAACACATGCTAGACACTAGAATGACAAAGTAAAAAGAAGAGAGGTATAAATAGATGCTATTCTTAACCATCAACACAACATCATTTTTCCAGCAACAATGCTTGGCGGCTTCTATTGAACAAAAACAGGAAGCTTTGATAGCATCTTTTGTTTTGCTCGTCTTTTTTGTCCTTTTATTGCCGAGAATCACTGTGTTGCTACAGATCTACAGAAGAACTCACATACTGGGGATTAAACTGGTCACCATAATCACGATACAGATTTTAATTGTACGCGCTTCCATTGGCAGCGGTTTCTTTCGTTTCTCTCCTCCGTGACAAAAATCTGACAGTGGCTTTGCATGGCAAACCTGTTTAATGAATGACTAATCCAGGAAGAGCGCATTATAGCGAACTGTCATACACATTGTACCGATATTAACTTGAATTTACATTATCATCCCCTGGTAATGCTGGAATATTTGGATTTCCATTAATGCAGGGCCGTTCTCTGTGAAAAGCAAACAGTGGTGAACTAAATCTGATTTTCACCCTCTTTTGATTGGATGCTGGTGTTAAGGGTGTGCAAAAGCACTTTCTTTATTGGGATGACAGCTCCAAGCCTTTCCCCAAGTCCTGGCAATCAAGCTCACAAACAAAGGCCCTGCTCGCATTACTCAAAACCGCTCTCCACTGGCTCGTGCCACATTCAAACCCATGCTAAGCCAAACTTATATTACACCATTGTACTGGTGGTGTAAATCCAGAACAACAATGGCAGCAGCCACAATCACACAGGCCAGCACTATCATTTGTTTAAAACATGAACTCTATGAACAAAGACTCAGACAGTCCATGTCAGAGAAAACTAACCCTCACCTGTTATTTAGTGGCCCTATCTTGTAGGCCTCTATTCACCATGTATATTTTTACTATGCTGTTTGTTCTCCCCACACCAGGCTCAAGGCAAAAATGACTCCAGTATGTGGACATTTGGTATTTATGGTCGGGCATCTTACAATACACCATATTTATACATTTTTAACTTACACTACAGTAATACTGTACAGTACTGTAATGTGCATTGCAAATAATCATCTCAAAATGCACTGGTGGTTTTACACAGAGCACTGTAAATTCTCTAGCGCTTACAAGGTGAAAAGCAATGAGAATTTTCACAGCATCTAGGGAAGGCAGTAGTGAGATAGCTGCGCCTTTAAGGAGTGGGAGGTGGGGAGGGTGTTTCGCGAGTGAGTGACAGGAGGTCAGGATAAACACTATCCCAGTGGAAATTTATCTTTTTAGGTCAGGAATAATGAACATTTGTGTTGAGGACCTAAAAAATATTTCAACAAACTCTACAGACACATACTGGTAATTTCATGTTACTGTGTTAAATGTTACATGTCATGTTACATTGTACACAGTGCTCCTTTAAAGGGACACTCATCAATTGTGTTATAGCACGCGCATAACTCCTAATAATCACACTGAGCTTGTTTGGAAAACGAACTGTGAGAGTTTGAGAGAAGAACAGCAGGGGCTCTCTGCCTTGTTGTTTTGGTTACATACTTCATACTGATGTAGGCACAGGTTTGAGTACTGTAGGACATACAGTAACACCTTGTTTGCAATTTGAATTGAAAACTTAGCTAGAAGCAAATAGCTATTTAGATGTATGAAGAATATGTGCACTAACCCAAATTATTATATAAAAGAAAAATATAAGTCTCATCTTTATGATCTATCTTGAGAATTGTTCTATAGACTGATATATAGATATTAGAATGGTATACAGTCGGCACAAACCACATTAGCAATTTTAACATTGTAAAAACTTTAGTTAAAAACAAAAGCCCCTATCAAAGTGCGACTGTAATATTTGTTCCATAACGTGATGATAACAACAAAGAGTTATTGTTAATGACTAGACCTACTGCTTTTAGAGTTAACATATATTTTACATTTTATACAGCTACTTCAATGCCTAAACATTACAGTATGTTATTCATTACTTGGTTAATCGTGATGTAGTTGATGTAGTTGAGCATGGAGGCAGTTTTGCACCAGTCAAACATATTGACGAAGGAACCAGTGTGAAGGGGTTGCCGTTAAGCCTCAGCCATCCAGAGCGACACTGCGACACGAAGAGCGAAGCAAGTTTAGAATATTACTGACCCAGCACTTGGAAAAGGCGATGCACAACAAGACGAAAAAATGAATGCTTTTTTAGTCTGGAAATCCTATTCACCCTCTCACATTCAGCAGATCAGATTAAGAGAGAGGTTTAAGAAGATTTTGACACGTACAAAAAAACTTGTGGGCCGGGGGGAGGGTTGAGTCGGAGAAGGTGGTTGGGAGCAGTTTGTAATTCACTGGCTTCAGGCAATTCATCACAGAAATTGAGTTTCTAATGCAGCATCTTGTGAATCCCTTTTGCCCCGTCAACGTTTTAATACATTACATTGAGAATGTAAATCATGTTTGAAATTTGGCACAAACTACACAACCCCTACCGCACTGGATTGCACACAGCCCCACACAATACACACATATGGATGTCTGAACATTTGCGAGCACGTGCACATGCACGGCCAGTGCCCTCCATTTAAGACCAGAGGTAGAATCCCATAGTATTACTTTTTGCACTAGATAAAAATTTTAGCCTCAATTTGATTATATATGTATTACAGATACTACATGATAAGTGCTATGTATTGAAATAAATAGAAGGACTATATAAGTTAGTTAATAAAACATTCAGCCTAAACCACAATGAGAAAGAATAATGCATTGCCGAGACTGTATTGGGACACTGCAACCAGTATAGCCAATATGGCAAAGCAAAAATAAAACGCTTCTGAAGTAGTAATACCTCAGTAATACATGAAGACAATATCTCTAAAGTGGGTGAAATAGTGTGTGTGATTATTCTGTATACTCTATAATGCAATTACAATAAAACAAGAAATGTGGAAGGTTTAATGCTGTACTTGCAAGGCTATTACCATAGAGCACTGGGTTTTTGAAAGGTAAAACGCTAAAACATAGGATTAGGAAAACCAAAAATTCATACAGTATGTTCTTAGAACACCGACCTGTAAGCAGACAGAGAATCGGGTTAGCAATCCTGTCGTGTGTTCAAACCTAACCTGGGTTAGAAAACCCTTCAATACTCAGGGTTCCATGTGCAAAATGAGTCAAAAGTTCATATGTATTTAGCAACAATAAATGCAAAGGTAGATGCAGCTTTGCCAATGCTAACCCTAAACCGAACCACACTATGTAGACTAAAATAGCTCATTCTGTATAAACTACTTGAATCTCTATTTCACATGAGTGCACATGGTTTAAAAGATATTTAATTAATTTCAATTTCAATTTTTTGGTCTAAAAAAGCTTTGTTCATCTTTAAGTTCCTTTGAAATAGACAACTTTATGCCCAGCTTTTGTTTTAAATGACAGAACTTCAGGCGTAAAACAAACGTAACAAGACTGTGGTTTTAACCGGTATGCTCACGTCTCACCAGAGGGAACAAATGGATAGCTTACCATGTTTCGCAAACATGTGGCCCTTGTTCCGTGTCCGTTGTTTTTGTTAGCACTCCATTTAAGATATTACCTTCTCTCGATGTCATGCCTTATTTACTTCCCCTGTCACCTTAGATCCTACCTTCTAAAAGGTGATTCATCTAAGATAATGCGCCGGTCAATGCAGTAAATGCTGGGGGATTAGCCTTTCACTGTCCGCTTCTCAACCGCTGGCCTTTTCAGATATCAGAGTCCACGATCTGGACCTGAGGAGAGAAGAAAAAAAGAGGTTTTAGCTGGGAAGACACAACATGCTTTATGCGATATTATCAATTATGTAATTACTTTGCCATGATAAATTAAATAGAAATCATTAAGTCATATTTGCTAACAACTGTTCTGTTTGACAGCGATAAGAGTATCTAATATTATAACTCAATAGGCAGGTGATGGAGAAAATATTGTGTAGTAATATACAGTATGGAGCACAAATGATCTAGTTCAACCACTTTAAGAAAAAGAGGGACACTCATTCTATCCTTAAGTACTTCCTGTCCCATCCCATGAACACTGCAAATTGTGTAATTATCAACCTACAGTATATAGGTCTGAATTATGTAAGTTAGTTAGTTAGTAACTGAGATATTAATTCCAAAATCCAACATCTAGCTCATCTAATTAGTATAACAAGTAAGACACATTAGTTAGCTGTCCCACTACTAAACCACCTCTTTTTTTGTCTTTTCTTGATTAATACTACATCAAATCGCATGTAGGACTTAAAGGGGTAGTGTGTAATATTGGCCAGAGGGGGATGTGTGGAGATAATATGGGTCCCCGTAATCACACGTGTTATTTTTTCCCATAACCGGATTCTGGATACTTCCTGCAGGCTTGACCTAAATCTACATCTTATCCTAACCTTAACCCAATCAACCTTAAACTTTAACCTAATTAATAAATGTACGCCTGACCATTAACATTAGCCCAACCTTAACCAGATAAGCAGTTTATTGCTAGCCAGGTATAACCACCCTGATTTTGCAAGCTCTGCAATCTGTTCCGCTCTGCAAATCTCCATTCAAAGTCATTTATATCAGAGGTGGTGCCAATAGGTGTCAATCAAATCATTAGCCGGTCAGTGGACCACCTTCAACCAATCAGAACCAAAACAGTTACTGTGCCTAATTGCACAAAGATTCTGCTCAGTTATTATGCATGTACACAACATACTGTATGGAAATACCCTGGTTCAAATGGGAGGTTTTAAAATACAAAATCAAGTAATCTCCCACACTTAAGCCACTTGTGTAAAGTGAGATGGCAGGTGAATCTCTTTAAAGCCGCAACTCTTTGCGATGGCCTAAAATGGCCTCCATTTCCAGGTACCCAGCAGATAATTTATGAAACACAGTAAATCCTTTTGCTACCTCTGATAACATCAGTTCTGATTTAACCTGATGCAAAATCACCCAATTTGGGACCTATTTCAGTGAAAATTAAAATGAAAATTCAATATTAAAAAAGAAAATAAATCAGTTCTAATGTCATATAATAGTTGGTGTTTACTATAGTAAAATGTTTTTAATAGCACAGTGTACACTGAAGATAAATCTCCTTTCTAAACATATACGCCTGCTTCCCTATTAGTCTAAAATAAATCTCTTCGTGGTATGTGTAATATAGTTATAGTAACAGTTTTTTATTCTTAGTTCATTTTATTTTGAATATTAAGGTACATTCATTAGTTTTGCCTTATACACATATTTTCAGCAGTGCAATGCATCAAGGTACACACATTTACCAGTTTACACCAGTTTTGTCTTTACATTTGATATAGTGCATATATGCGTACTTCCACTATTAAATGTATCCTGCCTTGCTCAAGGTGAAGTTGACAGTAGTTTCTAGCCACTTAACCACAGTTTTGGTAACCTCTAATTCTGCTGTATTTGACTAACATAATAGCCTTTCTAAAGGGAGACATATTCGGCCTATTATTATTAGGGATTAGAAACATTTCAACCGTTTGTGCCAAAGCAGCACTGCAAGCATGTCTTCTCTCCTAGAGAGTGCCACTCAAAAGTCTCAACAAGGTAAAATGCCCAACGAGCACATTTGCTTCAAATACGGCACTATCACTTTCAGAGAGGGGGGGGGGGGGGGATCATAATATTCAAATCCGTATTTAACCTTTCAAGGCAGGAGGATTATGCTGCAAAGTCTCCATTCCAAGCAGTTTCCTCGCCCCCTACTCCCCTGCCATAATAATGATCATTATCACCATTGTGTGAAAAGAGGATTATCATATCGTTATATAAACCCAGGAACACCCCTGCCATTATGAAGTAATTTCACTCTCATCAGGACCGCATCGGTGGGCCGGTGGTGTGTATGACATTCAACTGAGCTGTCACAGGTGACCATGGTGGATTTCCATCACTCTTAGAACTGCTCCGGTATAATTCCACATGGGAACGGAGGACAGGGCCAGAGAGTGCCTAACCCCCGCCCAAAAAAGGAGAGGATATAGAACATTGGTATGCTGTCAAGCAAAGTACATTGTTGTTTTATTAAAAGGACACTGCTCGATTTGTGTCCAGAATTCCCCTTGTGGTTAAAACCAGCATTACCAAAATGCAGATGTTTTGGGTGGCTCGCATTCCTCTCTACTCCTCCCCGTACAGCACGACAAATGGTTCTCTACCCCTCCCCCTACAACCGCACAGCTTTTCATGCACAATTGTGTCGAAAACATAAACAGTGAGCTGGGGCTGACAGTTTAGGGTTCCGTAGATGCTTGCCTTTACTGGACTGTATGGTCGTGTAGTTGTTGGAGTCAAGACCATTATCGCTTTAGTTTGTTGTTGGTACATCATCTCTCTAGTAATGCAGTCAATAAGCCCTAAGCCACTTTAATATAAATAGTAAATGCTGCAAGGTACTTTGTATGTAAAGTCATTAGTTGGCATATAGTACATTTTAAGAAAGGCCCACTAGCACCATATTGTGGATAAATGCAGCACTACTTGGCACCGCTTATGAAAACATCACATAGACGTCAAACGTTTTGTTCAGATGCCGCTTCTCTTTTGCGTTCCCTGTCTAATTATTTACACGGCACTGCATGCGGGCGCTTTTTTCAAACTCAATAGCAAGGTCAGTTCAGTCTACTCCCAGGAACCCCAGTGTTTCTGAATCTCCGTAGGAACACTCTTAAACATATGGACTCGTTTAATTAAATCATACCTTGCCTCGGTCCTCCTCAGTCTTACTGACAGCAAGGTCATTAAACTATTAAAGGAAGTCACAGGGAAAATTGTTGTGAGCAGATTGAGGCAGGGGAGGTTAATTAAATGGTCATTGCTTTTCCTTACCTCAAGCTAAGCAGCATTCTTCTACCCCCGACAGGCCAATGCGAGAGAATGTGACTTTTTTTCCCATACTACACAAAAACGTGTAAGCGAAGGGCCAATTTTTTATACTTTGCAACACACAAAATTTTCATCTCTTAGAAATACCTTTCTCTATCAATGGTGATACAAAACTATGATCCTTTCCTGTAAACCCTGCAATGCAGGGATGGAAAGGAAACGAAAGGTGCAAAATACAGCTTGTGTTAAGCTTGGCTGAAGAAAAAAATGTGTTTTTTAGATAGAATCTAAAACACCCAGATATTTTACTGAATATTCTTAATCTTATGTGTTGTTAAAAATGAAAAATATGAATAGAAAAGACAAATTATGCACAGTACGCCAACAGACATGGAAAGGAATTATGGTACTCATTCTTGTTTCTCTTTACAAAGCAAAAAACACTACTTACTTAAGCGATAACATTAACTTTGATATGTCCTTGTCCCATGTCATTTTCACAGAAACATTTCTGTCTGAAGATTTGAAGCCTTCCAGACTAGCTTAGTACTTGCCATTTGAACTTCAGAACAGAACTTCATAATGAGCTGCAGAATTAAGGTTAGTGTATCTTAGCATATACAGTAATAAGCTCATAAAGAATTTGCTATTTTATAATTTTGTAAGTTAAAACAGTATATAGTGTAACGGTAGTAGGTTACATTCATATGGCCAGAAACAATAAAACAACAAATCAACAAATACCTGTCCACAACAATGTGGACTGTAGGGGGGTAGAGAAGGGTGTGAACCTTGAAGCACTGAGGAGAGAGTCGAAAGATATGCAAGCCATTCATAATGTGGGTGCTGAAGGGACATGCATTCTTCAAAGCCAAAACAACAACATTTTGTAACGCTGGTTTCAACAACAAAGGCAATTCTGTACACAAATCAAGGAGTGTCTCTTTAACTTTTCCTCTACAGTTCATCCACCTAGTAAGGTAAAATGTTAAGGTTTTGTGGTAGATGGGCAATGTATTGTTGTTAAATCAAAACATCCTTTAAAAACCACCTTTGAATCAGACAATACAAAGATGTAGCTGTAGACAGCTCTAAAACAGTTTTAAGTGATACTTGACAGATCGAGGAGTTTATCTTCACTAGACCTTCCTATGGAATTCCATAACAGCCACCCCCTGTTTTGTCTGACTTTTAACATCAAAGCTATCTCGATGTTTGTGATAAACTGTGCAAACACCTTTTGCTAAAATTATATACATTTTAAAGGATTATATGCAATTAAGCATTACCATTTATGGTTTAGTCTATATATATTGAAACAGAGAGAGAGCGATAAAAATATATGTTATTTATGCTATTTGATGCTGTATCAGGTCTTGACTTTGTAAGGAAAATAATGAATGCAGTGAGAGTGCATTGTTTTAAATGCAGTGTAATAGTCAACCATAACTACAGTCAGACAAGTAGGTTAGCATGGCCTCCTCATTTGTAGTCATATGGCGTGCATGCATGGTCAGTAAATGATCTCATCAGTTGAGTTTGCCAGGCAACAAGCCGGAGACAGGTGAGATGAAAGTGAAAGAGCTTTGGGTGGCACTTTTATTCCCAAAAATAGACTAATTTCTAGTGAGTGAGTAGCTGAGTGAAAATGCAGAGGTAACTCACGAGAGAGTGTTGATTGTGAGCATAACGCGACCGGTGGAGGAGTGGTGAAGGGTGTTGTGAGCGTATTCCGCCCAGGGGAGAAACCGGGACCAGTCGTTGTGAAGCTGTGGAGATGTCTTCCAAAAATCCTGGATGGTGCGTTCCGCCTGCCCGTTAGCCTGCGGGTGATACCCGAATGTGAGGCTGACCGTGACTCCCAAACGGCTCATGAACGCCTTTCAGACCCGGGACGTGAACTGGGAGCCACGTCCAGAGACGATGTCCCCCAGGAGCCCGTAGACGATGTCCTCCGGGAGCCCGTAGACGATGTCCTCCGGGAGCCCGTAGACGCGGAAGACCTGCTGGAAGAGCGCCTCTAAGACCCGTTTGGCGGAGGGGAGACGGGGAAACCGGATGAACCGGGCCATCTTTGAAAACCGGTCCACCAAGACCAGGACCATTGTACTCCCCTCCGACGGTGGGAGGTCTGTGGCGAAGTCCACCGCCAGGTGGGACCAGGGTCGCTGAGGCACCGGAAGCAGATAGAGTTTTCTGGCGGAAGCCGTGCGCGGTGTCTGAGCACAAACCGAGCAGCTGTCCACGTAGGTGTTGATCTCCTGACGCATGCACGGCCACCAGTACTTCTCGGCGAGGAGGGCCCCAGTTCTGCTTCTGCCGGGGTGTCCTGAGGCAGGGTACGTATGCACCCAGGTAATGAGTCGACCTCTCACGGGCGCCAGGAGGGCACCCTCGAGGAGGCGGCTCCTGCCACGACACCTGGAGGATCTCCCGGTCGATGTCCCAGGTGATCGGACCGATGACGCACTCTGGGGGCAGGATGGTGGCTGGTGCCTCCTCGAGGTCCTCGGGTTTGTAGAGAGGGCGTCAGCTTTGGTGTTTTTGGAGCCAGGGCGATACGTCACCAAGAAGCAGAACCGGGAGAGGAACAGTGACCAGCGCCACTGCCGAGGGTTGAGGCGTTTAGCTGCTCGGATGTACTCCAAGTTCCTGTGGTCAGTCAGTACCATGAAAGGTTCCTTAACTCCCTCCAGTCAATGCCTTCACTCCTCCAATTCCAACTTCACCCACAGCAGCTCCCGCGTCGTAATTCCTCTCAGCGGCAGAGAGCTTATTTGAGAAATACACACACGGATGAAGCTTAGGCGGCACTCTCTGCTGCTGAGGAAGAACAGCCCCAACTCCTACTGCCGACGCGTCGACCTCTACAACAAACGGCAGGCGTGGATCAGGATGCCGAAGCAGTGGAGCAGACGTAAAACGCCTCTTCAGGTCTTCCATGGCCTCCTCTGCTTCTGGGGTCCAACGAAGACGAGTGGGGGCCCCCTTCAGCAACGACGTGAGAGGTGCTGTAGTTCCGTATGAAGCAGCTTTAGAAGTTGGCGAACCCCAGGAAGCGCTGAAGCTGTTTGATGCTCGGGATGGTCGTGGTGCTCGGGATGGGCCACGACCTGACTGCCTCCACCTCAACCATCTTTACCCCTTGCTGGCCGATCTCGTACCCCAGGAAGTACACGGTGGGCTGGTGGAAAGAGCACTTCTCCGTCTTCGCATACAGGCCGTGATCTAGTGGACGGCGGAGGACCTTTCTCACAGGGGCGATGTGGTCCGTGAGCGATGAAGAGAAGATGAGGATGTCATCTATATAGACGATGACCTGCCGTCCGACCATGTCTCAGAGTACCTCGTCCATGAAGGCCTGGAAGATGGATGGAGCATTAAACCGAACGGCCCAGGGGCATCCGGTAATGGAATTTTACAGTCACGGCATTTAAGCCCGGTAGTCGATGCAGTACCGGAGATCTACCGACGGCCGGATGAACCTTCGCCGTCGTTGACGTACTCCAGGGCGGCCATAGAGAGTGGGGCAGCAGGTCGATAGCGCAATCCCAGGCCCGGTGAGGAGGGAGGCACTCACCACAGGAACGTCCGCTGCAACGGCCCCTCACTGGACAAGCTTGCAGGTCTTCCTACAACTGGATCCCCTCTGCTGACTCCACGAGATGGCGGTATTGTGACGTTAGAACCACGGGAGTCCCGGAATGACGGGGTGAAGTGGAGATGACGCCACAAGGAATTACAGCCTCTCCATGGTGACGGTGAGTGTGGTGGGTGATGCTGCCGGTGGCGAGCGGTTGACCATCTATCGCCATCAGCTGTATAGGAGCCTCGTGGCAGCGCAGCTGTAGACCCAGGGAGCTGGCGAGTCCCCGATCCATAAAGCTGCCCGCAGCAACGGAGTTGATTAAGGCTGTGGAGACACAGGAGGGGAAGCCACCTGAGAGTCGAACCTTATGGCAAAAAAGACGAGAAACACGAGGTGTGATGTGTGTGACACCCAACCCGGGTGGTAGCGTGCCTTGCCTCCTCCTGTGCCTCATCCCGCCGCTGACGGCGCTGAGCCCGGGTATGATCAGGCCAACCGCAGGAGAGATACAGGCCCAACCGGCTCCGGCGGGCTTTCTCCTCTGGACCCCAGCTCCATGGGCTCGCGGTTGCTCTGCCCAGATGGAAACGGCAGCCGTCCCGCCAGGCAGTCCCGGTCGCAGAAGTGCCATCAATCGCTAGAGCCCGGTCTATCATGGCCTCCAGCGGCAGAAGACCTCCCGAAGGCAGGTCACCTCCAGCTGCACCTCCCTCCGCAGTCGGTGTGCAGGGCAGGCTCATTCCAGCCACTGGAAGCCACCAGGGTCCGTAACTCCACAATATACTCCTGCGCTGACCGGGATACTGACGATAATAAAAATTAGAGCAAAATACTGAATTGAAATGGTGAAGTTACACTTTCCGGCCTGGGGACACTAAACTAAAGCCCTTGGAATTTCTGTGAAACTAATTAAGCTACATTGTTATGTAGCATGTGACAAAAAATAAAATAAGTAATTAATTATTCTTTGACTAATTTAATCCAAATCCACTATAATATAATTTTAAAAAGTGATAGTCCCCGAATTGTGTCTGAAATATACTTTGTGGTTGAAACTAGCGTCATAGGTTTGAAACCTTGCCCCCCACCACTCTTCTCTACTCTTCCCCCTGCAGCTGCATGCAGCTTTGTTTCAAAACATAAACAGCTAACCTGGGGCGGAAATTTGAGATCTGGGAGCACTGTAACGCAACTGAGCAGTGTCCCTTTAACCACGACATACAACAAACTATCCAATGGGACAGTGAACCTTGAAGCAGTCTAGTTAAAAGTGAGGTCAAAACTGCCTTCATTGCTGTCCTAGCGTTACTTATGCAGATCTTTATCAATATGGCCAGTGAGTCTATTGTGACCATTTTGCTGGCCTACAATGTCTTTCTGTGCACCCATGCTACCGGGAGATTGGCTGAAATTATATTCCCTTCATGCTTGGCTAGGTTGCAGCTTAGAAACAAGCTGCTTATGGAAGCCAGGGGAAGATTGCTGATAATAGGAGCTTCACATCCAGTTGACCTTTTTCATTCTTTTTTTTTCTTCCTCCTCAATAGCTCAATTGCAGGGCCAGGAGACATGGAAACAATCTGTTCAGTAGAGGACACACAACCTGCAGCATCTAAACCTAGGCCTATTGGCACTGAATGGCAAGGTCTCTCCTCTTTGCAAGCCATAGTCAGGTTTTCACTGGGACTAAAAGGGATAAGCCAGGTCTTACTCATTATTTATAGAATAGAATAGAATAGAATAGAATAGAATAGAATAGAACTTTATTGATCCCCAGGGGCTATTTTGGACATTGCAGTAGCAAAAAAGGAAAGGAGTAAAATACAAAATACAATGAATATAAAGTAAAAATACTGAGTAGAGCACAAATAACGATGTAAATCCGTAAGTATGCTATATATATATACATACACATACAACATATATACATTACATACATACATACACACTATATATGTACAATATACACACACACCATATGCATAGCCATATATATATATATATATATATATATAAAGTGACCTAGCATGCAGTACAAAGTGTCCTAGTGTAATGTGTCCCAAGTGTGCATACTGTCTGTGTGTTCCATCATGAGATGACAGTGAAAAGTAAATAGTGAAAAGGTGTCTGATCATGGTGGGCTGGGACTGACGCATGCAGCATTGCTGCCTAAGGCTGAGTCTGTGGCTGAGTCTGTGGCTGAAGGGGCTCCTCATACGAAACACATCTCATCATGGAGAGGGCGGACGGGGCTATCCATGATGGAGCAGATCTTCCCGCCATTCTCCTCCCGCCCACTGCCTTCAGGCTACCCAGCTCCAGCCCTACAGCGGAGCTGGCCTTCCTCACTAGCTTGCTCAGTCTGTTGGCGTCTCCAGCTCTGATGCCACCACACCAGCACACTACTACTAAAAATAGTGCACTGGCTGCCACGGTCTGGTAGAACATCGGAAGTCAATTTTAACTGTGCGTCACTTAGCCAAAGGATACGGGCGGGCACATAAACAGCACAGAGAGTAAACAGCGACAAGTGTTACGAATTTACCTTTGTGCCTTTCTATCACAAGGGACTAACTCCTTTTCACTGCAATCGGCAAATGTGTTATTTTGATTGATCGCTGACTCTGCATGTATTAGATAACTTCCTATCCCCAAAATGAAACCCTGTTTGAGCCGCTTCAAGTTCTCCAGAAGGAGTTTTCCAATTGTTCAACTGGCGATGAGGATGTTCCATTAAAAATGGCCTGAAATGCATCACTGGCTTACCAAGTGCAGCATCTATAAGATGAAGTCACAGTAGCCTACCTGGACTGCACGATTGGCAGGAATCACCTCAACCCAACGAAAAGAATGCGGTATGACTTTTCCAAGCCAAAGACTCATTCATGACCTCAACGGGACATCTTGGAGATCTAAGTTCCTCTTGCTCAAATTAAGTACATTTATTTTACAAGATATACTGTATATAATGTTTTTATTGGCGTAGAAGAAATTAATTTTAGCTATTATCACAAATATAGTGATTAAAGATCTGAGCCTAACCAAGTCACAATATATTTGTCAAATAGAAATTGTCAAGAGAAATCAACACAAACTCTGAAAGAGTTGAATTGGGTTTCACATTTTGATAGCTCTGTCCCTCATGTGGGGGCCGGTGGTTGCAGGGGATATGTATATCTACAGATAACGGCTTCTATTCTGAAACTGTATTTACCAGGCCTTTTTAGATACACATCAGCTGTGAAGCCATGGGTCCACAGCCTTCATTATACTGTGTGAATCTTCCCTCATTTAGTCTGGATACCATCTCCTTTATTCCACCTCCAAATACCCCTATCCACGTTCCCATTTGCTCCGCAGCTAGCAAGCAAGATGTCAGCGATGATGGTGGCAAAATAGTTGGGAGACAAATGGCTTTGTTCAGCTTTCTCAGCACACACCCCAAATCATTCTGAAATACCACGAAAGAGCCAGGATATCAAAAGGTGCTCAACAGACGATACATCTCTGATGGGGGTTTGACACATATAGTGGCCGACCCCTGATGAGATATACTGATAGGGGGGACCAATAAGATAGGAAATAATAGGAATACAATGATCATGTACCAAATTATATTATTAAAAAATGTACAATATTAACACTGCTGGCAACTGGCAAGCGGTGGTAATTAAACTGTATATCGCTGATCTTTCGGATGTGGCTGCTATGGAGTCTGTGATAATGTTAGCATGAGTGTTAGCCACTTTAAGCCTTTGCGATCTTGTTTTATTGATCTTTGTTTTCTCTTTTATGCGTTTAACCTTTATAACTGCTGTCTTGTTTTAATGTTTTATATGTTATCTCTTTTTATCCTGACTACACGTTTGTATGTCATATGGTTAATACTACAACACCAAGTGCCTTTCTTACTTACATTTGAGTTTTACATGAATTGTTAGGTTGTGTATTAGTATAATCACATTTCCTATGAGAATGTGATAAAAAATATTGTAGTTTGTGTTCATGTTTATAATATAGCAAAATGTAGAAATGATAATAACTCTATACTGTAACTATACTGTATTCTTGTAAAATACAACAATACCAAATGTGATTGAATGAATGTAAATACACAGTAAGACAAATGTAAAATGAATATTAAAACTTATTAATATTCGGTATTGCTTTCATTGACAGTCTTTTGACACATGCTATCAGACCACAAGCATTCAGTGTTTTTGTGAGATAACACAAACGGGGGGAGGGGGGTTCGAAGGGAAGAGATGTGGGACATTCTGCTGAGCTTAGACAGGACACTGCTCTCACTGTGGCAATTAGACAGCTGCCGTGTGTTGTCTGTGTCCGAGGGAGTGGCACTCACGCGCCACACCGCCACTGCAGTTAACCTGCCCAGCGTATACGCGGCCCGAGACAGAGATCATAGCGTCCTTCTACATATAAGCAGGCAAATATTACTCCTCGCTGCTGATTGCAAATTCTACAGTAAGAATGAAAGTGTCATAGTTGGAAATGGTTAGTGATATATCCTCTTAAAACACTCAAACTTGCGACCAGAGAACCGGCGCTCAATACATCCAGCTGTTTGGGCCACAAGACATCATCTGACTGGACAAAACGTTTCCCGTAACCCACTCTATTGACATTTTTTCCCTTGAGTACACAAGGCCGGGGAGCATAAACATTGGCTTGCTAAGCGTGTACTCGCGCCGATGTGGAGATGGGAGCGCTCCCCCCTATCAGATTTCCGTCATATTTCTCTGGCTGACTAGACTAAGCACAAGTCAGAGGTATGAACCGATAAAGGGTGTCTTTCACACAGCAACAACACGTACCAGTGTGCTTATCATTGCAATACCTAACATGCAATCACTAGGAGGACCGGGGGAAGATTGTTACATTTGGTGATTTGTTTTTGCTTTTGGGGGGCTGATAACGAACGTGGAATCTGGGCAGGAAAAAAATCCATCTCTGCAGGCACGAACATCAAGTAGTGCTGAGGCAGGTTCAGATCTGTTACCCTATGTCTTAATGTAAATAAAAGGCCTGATATTTTCTTGGAGGTTTTGTTGTGGTGTTTTGGTGCGTAAACTGAAATAGTACACACACACACAAACTGATAACGGAGCATAAAAATGTTATCCACAGAATGGAATCAAAAAGCATTATAATAATAAAATCCTTTTCTGTGTTTTTTTAAAGAAACATTGATGTGCTGGCATTTGTTCGCTCTGTATACTGTTAGCATACATTAAACACAAAGTAGTCACATTTCACATTTTCTGGCAAGAGACACAAAAAGATGTTAGGGGGAAAAAGTACATTCCAGCGATTTCTCCTGATATTTAGTTTACCTTACTAAAAGACTTTATATAAAATGCTCTGTGCACTAATCTAACAGCGTCATTCAGTGAGACTCAGCCTCACTTTTACTCCAAACATAATGGCAGCAATTAAAAAAATATATAGGTAAACATTTAAACAGCTCTTTTCTCTGTGATGAAAAGCAATGTGTAGCAAAATTGTAATAATATCTTCATCCAGTAAACATCCTTGCCATGTCCCTTATAAACAACGACAGTGAACAAAATTAAAGTGATAATTTCTCTCCCTTTGAGAATTCTGTTCTTTAATTCTGACAGTAAACTCGTAGCTGTTATGGGGTGTTAAGTAGGATTTAAAACTTGTCAGACAAGACATGTTTGAAATTGCTTTAAATAAGTGCACTGTGTCGCTGTCAACCAGAGGCTTAGAGGGAAATATCCCTACAATTGAGGCACATCTAGGCTCAGGGAGCTCTGCCCCAGCAACCCCAGCCAAAGTCTTCTTTCCGTTTGAATCTTACCATTGTGAGCCAGCACCCCCTGCTGGTCAAAGAATATCCTATCTGTAGCCTCTGATAAAACATCAAGGACGGTATAATTCCACACTAGCATGCATGTGGCATAAAGCATATTTAACACGGTCAAATAGTTCTCCTTATTATACATTTTAATTACATCATACTAACTGGAACACAGCAATTAGAAAATGCTGTCAGAGTCAGACCAACTCCAAAACAACCCCTTCAGCTCTGCCTCTGTATTGTACTGCACTATATTTATTCAGTATATGTTGAGCAGCCAGAAGAAAATGGCTGACAGCTAGCTCATGTGTGGTTTTATATAAGTACTCAAAGCAGGGTAATTTTTAGAAATCTTTTTAGATTAATTAGTTTTAGATTTAATTGTTAACAAGTTCCTGCCATTTGCTTGAACACAAGATAAAACCATGCATTGCCACCTGACATGTTTTTAATTTTCCATATAGGTGGACAGAATTTACACTTACATTTGTAGTGTGTAGGCCTATATAATTTGCATATTCGGTTTTGGACCTCAATCCCAGAATAACATGAGCACATTGAATTTTTAGACGTTTTACTGCATATCAGTGTTGATTTGCATTGTGAGGCATCAAAAGAAAAACATAATCTTTTCCCATTATAGGTTTATAGTGGTTTGAAAGTGTTTGTGAAAATTAAAGTGAAATATTTCATCACCTTTTGCATTGTTGTGTTTCAGTGTGGATACTGTAGGCATATGTTTTATGCTTTTATGATTCTAAACTAAGTAGTTTGAAATCATTTTTACACCAATGGAAACATGTATTGTTTTATCTGAAAAAAAGGGAGAAGAAAAAGCTCCATTAATTCATAAAAATTAATTTAGCTAATAAAAGTTTATTTTTCTGCTGCTATTTATGGCTGATTAGATAATAGGATAATGATTAAGCCTACTTCTGAATCATGTCTTTCCATTTCAGGTCTGATAAAAAATAATAAGATAATCTGGTGTCTATAGGCATCTTCACTAAAATTACATCAGCGTCAAACAGCAAACAGTGGTTGATCCACTGAAGAGGAGCATAAGTGCTCCTATAGACCCATGTGCTGTATAGTGTCAACTTCATCATTTCCCACAATACAATCAACTGAAATGATAGTGATACATTTAATAAAATGGGGCTGAGCTATCTGTCACCTGGATCAACTTTTTTTGTGCTAGGGCAGTAACTTCAGCTGTCGGTTATCATATTACTAGTTTGTCTTCTGAAAAGAGGAGGGAAGAATGAGGTTCTCATATGAGGGAATAAACCTCTGCAGCCCCTTGTCCTGTGATCTGGCAAACTCTCCTGCCAAGACAAGTCTTTATCATACAAAGGGATTAGATTGGCCACTGTAAGTGCCTCCAAGTTATTAGTACCTTCTTATACAAAGTATAACAGCAAACCCAAAGACATTGATTGCAGGGAACAGTTCAAATATGATTTCCTTATAGCTATTAATATGTATGCCTTAAATAGAAGCACACCGCTAAGCAGCTTATGATATTATGAAAAGAATGTTCCCTCAGGGGCATAATATGCCAGCAGTGACAGTAAAGAGAGATTCGTATTTACCCAGATTGGCTGTACTTACGTCAAGCATTCTCGGAAATGGTGGGAGGGTAGATGGGGCAGTGGCAACAGCTCGGCTTCGATAAGCACTTACCGTGAATAAAAGACAAGCATGAAAGTGAGGTTTAGGCTCTTTAAAGATTCCCCACCAAATGACGAGGCAGATAGGGCAGGTGCCTTTGGTTCCGGACGTGATTAGCCGTCTGTGCGGCACTGTTCCCACTGAAACGAGACACAGCGGAGACATTGTCCAAACTTGTCCAGGTGGGGGACCTGTCAGCCCAAACCAGAGCTTAGCACTGCAGCGCTCTGAGGAAAAGATTAGGACCCAGGATTTTAGATTTTTTTTTTCCTTCAATGAATGCTTAATTCTAAACATTTTTTCCTTGCTTCCATGCCTCACATCATTCCGTTTATATTTTATTCACCGTTGCCTTCGTGTTTTCTCAACAGTAGACATGGGTTTATATGCTTCAATGTCACGCAGACGTTTTAAGGTGCAAATACTTGACTAATTTTGGATTTCCTCCTTTGCTCTCCAAGACGGTAGGCTACAATATCCAACGGTGAAAAACATACCCCTATAAGCCCTTTATTCCACATTGTTTAGCAATGTGGCAATAACCAAGGCAATTCAAAAATAACATACAATAGATCTTTATAAAAATGTATTGATTCTTCCTTTCAAAAAGAGATGGTTTAGGATAGGATTTAGTGCAGAGCACACCTTGGGTTATAAGGGAATTTGCATAGGTCCAATATGTTCCAATTCAAACACGGTACCGTCTGCACTTGACACGTGACTGTATCCCAATACAGCGATCGCATTAAAACTGGTAGCATGCAACTGTTACATTTTATTCAGTAGGGTGCAGTTTCTCCAGACCAAGGGATTTGATGGCGATGGAAAACAAAACACCAACACTGCTCCTTTGTTATGCTTCAACAGTTGTAAAGAAGATCTGATTGTCATCAGAACCCAATGACCACCTTAGAAGGCGGTCAAGATCACCGTGTTCAGATTCCTCCTCATTCTGGAAACAGTCAGGGTACATATTATATCATATAAGACTAACGTGTGGGCACGCTGGCATGCTGCACCAGCACATACTGGAAGTCATGCCAAATTTGAATGCAAGAATTTGGCAACCACCAAAGGTTTACCAAAAGAGTGCCAGTGGAGGATGTTAATAATGACCTTGCTGTCATTCATTTTACCCTAGGATGACATGGAACAGAAACACATCACACTATGATATTGCAAAACTTGCTTGAAATATGTGTAGCTTTATATTTCAGTCATAACTTTATTCATTTTAGAGAAAAATATGATTTCATACCAATACCACTAGTTTACGTAACACGGGTCAAAATTACCCAGAATCAGTTACAATGGGCTTCTGCAGAGATTGATGACAACCCATTGATTTGTGTAGGTGTGTGTGATCTGGTAATGTGGGGTCACCAGCAGCGGTGTAGCACGGTATACCGATAATAGAAAGGTATCGCAATACCCTGCTGTTAGAAACGTTACCCCATTTTATTCGTATCGGTACTCTAACAATGACCATGTTTTAGTAGGAGCCATATTTCCTGTGTGTGTATGCGCAGCGCTCTACTTCCACTCTGCCTCCCTGTGGGCGTGCCATTTCTTTCTCTCATGCACCCTCCCTGCAGCTTTCATGTGATGAGACCAAGCAAGAGACATTACGAGAGACGCAATCAGACGCAAGAAGCATCGCGGACAGTGAGGGCAAGCCTACAGACACCACGAGGCCCGATTGTAAAAAATGTTTCAAACCAAGAGAAGGAATACGTACAACTTGGCTAGGGACCTGGATGACAGACATGCGGAGCTGTATAAAGAATTCAAAGGCCGACATAATTACATTATGCCCAAAGCCATGCACTCCAATATAAGTCAAATGACTGTAATTTAGTTTGTGACAAGCAAACTTTTTTCACCTTCAGAGTTTGACGAGACAATTAAGGGCAATAATAACTGTCTAATTTGGCTTTATCTTCTTACCAATGTGGCCAACATCTCTATGCAAACGCAAACGTTTACACTGTCAACGTCAACTTTACCATAACAACAATACCATGCAAGCTGCTAAAAATCAGGCATTCACAAGTATGCAGATCAACAACACCAGTTGTGCAACCCATAATAGGTAATGTCCCATTTCAGTAGTACTAGTATTACAAAAATAGTTTTTATTATATATATATATATATATATATTTTTTTTTTTTTTTTTTTTTTTTTTTGTTGTTTAAAAGCCTTTGGCCTTTTGTTTTGTTGTTTTCACAATTTTTTTCCAGGAACTGCATTTTTACATTTTTGTTACCTTTAGAGCTTTTTAAACATCTCTCCAAATCAGGAAAGCTGCTATATCGTATTGAAGCAGACAACTTACATTTCTATATACATTGAAAAAAAGTTCCAATTGAAAAAAAAATACTTTGTCAAATTACCCCTCTTTTAATGAAATTATTAGTATAATTTTAGTTTTGAGTACCGTGATACTTGGTATCAGTATTAAAATCCAAATTTTGGTACTGTGACAACACTACTCAGCAGTGGTTAATCCATACCCACAGTGGACCGAGAAGGGACAAACCAGGAACCGGGCCTCAGAGTGTTGGTCGCCCAAGGCTCATCACTGTGCCAGGGCAATGAACTGACAGAAGGGCTACTGTTGAACAAGACGTAGATCATTTTAAGGATGGTTACTGGAGAATTGTGTCACAACACACAGTGCATCGTACCCTGCTGGTATGAGGCTTTGTGGCTGCAGATTGCTCAGTGTGCACATGCTAACCCGTTTTGGCTCATCAGTGTACAAATTGCATTTGTGCAAATTCAAATTGATTGCATTTGCCTGTCTCTCTCTCTCACACACACACACATACACACAAAGCACAATGGATATAGATTTGAATTCCCAATGTAAATATTCAAATGTTCTCAATTTTAAAATACACGCTTTCCATCATTCCATCATAACTGCCCTAATGGGTTAGGGCAGTTAAATAATATGAGGATCTGTTGAGCACAAATGTGTGGGGGGGGGGAGGAAATCAGGTGAGTTTCTTCCTTAAATGATATGTTTTGGGTCACACATCCAAGGTAAAGCTCATTTTCAATTTAGTAATTTAGCTGACGCTTTTTATCCAAAGTCACTTACAATTACAAGTATTACAAGGAGCAGGTAGGGGCAAGGCATCTTACAGGGAGTACAACTCCAGGGCTCGAAGCCGTAACCTTCCGGCTGGGAGTCGAACACCCAGACCACTAGACTATCCTTCCCCTTAATACTGTAATCACAATATTGGAAAAGAGAATAATCACAACAGCCTAGTGTTAAAGCTGACACAAAAGTCCAGTAGAAGTATAGCACAGGACTAGAGCAGGCTGAGGAGGCAGCGGTCGTCGGCCAGGACAGTGTGAGATCTAATGGCTGTGGGTCATAACAGCCCGCCGCTGAGTTATTATGAACATGACTTTTGAGTGACCTGCCTGCCAAGAGACTGCCATCACTCTGTACTGATTTGAGAAATATTAAAAGAAATCTGCTCAACATTGCACTCCACCTTTCCCTCTTTCCTGAATCTGCATAATTTTGTAGCCACATAAAGGCTAACCATAATTAACCCAATAAAATGGCAACGGATACATTAAAAGTAAATAAATTCACATATTTGGCTTTGTGTGAACTACATTAAAAAATAACTCAAATAAAACTGCAGGCCATTTTCACAGCATGTGGAATCTTAAAAGTCCCACATTTAAAATCTATTAACAACTGAATATGGTTGATCACTGTCTGCAGCACACTATTGCAAGTCATGAGAAATCTTATAGTGGACATACAGTATAACTGGATGGAAAATGCATTGAAGTGATGCTTCAATTTAGTGACATTTTTCACTTAGTATAAATTGTCCGTTTGAGTTAGAAAGAACATAATGCAATCTTGTGGCACAGCGTATAAACATACAGTATCTGATATCACAGAAATATAATAATTTTCATGTCAGATTCAACTGACACTTAATTTACTTGCTTTAACAGAAAAAAAGACATAAACATATTTTATATGTATTATACAATATATATTTTATTTATATTTTACATATTTAATCATTTAAACTTTGTTTTTATGGCTTTTTAAGTGTTAAAGAGAGGCTATAATCACTCCTATTCCACAATTTGCACCGCCCTGCAGTGCACCAGCTGTAAACCATCAACCAACCAGTTACCAAGCATGACATGCATATTTGTACCAAATCACATCTGTCACAGCTGCAACATTTTTTTGGGCTAGATCATGGAAATTGATATTTAATTGGGACACTATTTTTACCAACGAGTTTCAGCCGCATATTATGCAAATGCAAAATTTTATACACAGTCTACAGCTGAAGTGTATTTTCATTTCGTATATCAACAATCACACAACTGCACCACAGCAAGTTGCATTCTAAAATACAGCTTAGTTTGCACAGCAAACGCTATAGCACAATCATGTGTCTGACCCTAAACGTCCCGCAAACTATTTCCACAATCACAGTTCTGCTAGGCAGCCCATCCCAGGTCAATTTTCACTTTTATGGGAAATAACACAAATATGGTAATATGCAGATGGATATTAGACCAAGTACCTCCAAGCAAGCTCTTATAGTGATCTCAGCCCGATTCTAATGTTTAATAACTCAATTATCCTTCTATCTTCACATTCAGGCTGTACACTTAGGCTACTTATTTGTCCTCTGTAAAAGATGAAAGCAGGTGAAAAGAGTAGCAAGGAAAATGAGGGATGGAGAAAGAGTCAAAGAGTTTCATTTGTAACAGGTGGGGGGTATTATGTGCACATTTATCAGAAATGGGGAAATAATAAAGAAAGATTAAAGCCCTCCCAGTATTTTAGATGTTCCAAATGGGTACAACCAGTCCTGAAGTTGACAATGCATGGGCCACAGGGAGTTCCAGACACCATTATGTGCCACAAATGAGAGGGCGACAATGTGAAAGCCTCTTTGGCGGATAACGCCAATGAAACTTGAAGAAAGTCTACCTGCGGATTGTGCACATCCTTTTACACGCTTTGTGTTGTGGTCACAAAACAAGACAGCGCTCTGTGTCGTGGACTAAGGAAAAGTGTTAAGAGGCTTAAATTGAACCCTTTTTCATCATCCATTTTGAGGGTGATTATATTCTTCCCCGATACCAGCTTGCTGACCTCTTTATTTTTCTAGTCCTCTGAAATATTTACAACATTGCAACCGCTATGCATCACATAGACACAAACACCTACAGTATATACGTATTTTGTCCTGCTTTTGGATTACTAATCATTGATCTCACCTAAATATAAGCTAACCACTGTGATCCTAAAGCAGTGTGTAGTCTGCCAAGAAGCAGGAACCCAACCGTGACGGTTTAGAATGGAGTGCAGCACAGATCCGGAGTTTGCGGTTTTGTTCACTCAACTGGTGGATTTGTGGAAGGCTGCTGCCTTCCATCGCAGGACACCAAATTTCTGTCACAAGTTATTGGGCACCTAAGAGTGTGGGAAATCCTACGGTGAAATATTATTTCCTGTAAATCTCAAAATGTGAATAACACAAGTCAAGCAATTTAAGCGGGAAGGTCATAGCAAAGTAAAGCAGAGGCAACTGGCAGGGGCTTTCTGAGAAGCTGAAATAGATGAGAGATGGAGAGAGATGAAAACTTGACGTTCTTGCCAGGCAGGTCTACAAAAAGTAATGAATATCCCTTGGTGAGGACCGATTTTGAGAAACTGTCATTCTGAATGAAGTGAGATTAAAAAAAAATATATTTCACCCAGATAAAAAACAACCAATACAAAAGCAGAAAAGACATATGTCTGCCTGATGCTGCCCATAATCCAAGGCTTGACAGCCTCTGCTATCAAATGTCAAGCCAACTGTAACATCAAAACACTGATTACAAAAAAGGTGTAGCATTAAACAGAAATGTACAAATTATGAACGCAAGATACGCAACTTCTCTTGACTTTCAAGCTTCAAGTTTTTCGAGGTTTTTATGATATAGGGCTAAAACTAAATTAACCATATCACAGCAATTAGCATTTATATGCGTTTATAGATTATTTATAGGGAAAAAAAAACTATCCAGCAAATACAGATCAGTGCATTGATAATTTTTGTATAGAATATGGAACAAAAAAAGGCCTGGCTTTGACAGGTTGAACAGATACTATGAGAAAGCTGCTATGTACAAAATGTGTTTTAATGACTGGTCCAGTACCATAATGGGTCAGGCATAGGTTTTGATTTATTTGCCTTTGTCTGTGCATTTATTAAGCAAAACACAGGGCCTATCTACTGTCCAGTATGTATTCCTAAAACAAGATGAAGCTTCACCCCCTTTCTCTCCTTATTATTAATTCAATTCCTTTTTGGAGCAGCTAAAGACTTTGTATTGTTGCATACAAAATAACAAGTCCTCTGCAAAAAATATTATGGCCGTGCCTCTCATTCCAAAGCTGCAATGCCTTTTCCTTGAATAACTCATCAACATCTATTGAATCCTTTTCATTTCACAACACAAGCCTCCCATTTAAAGTGAAGAGAAAAGAGTCTGAATTACTTCAAGCTGGAGAGTTACCCCGCACAGAAAGGAATTAAGGACCAGTTGCCAATATTGTGGATCAACTATGCACGGAATAAAAGCTGCATTCTTGTGTTACCTGGTTGGGGAATATAGTCACAATGGACTTCAAACAAGGACCATCACACAATTCCTGGATTGATTTTTACTTGAGGGACCTTGGATTTTTCATAATAGACAATTTTCAGGAAAGACAAGCATAAAGCGATGAATGGTATGAATAGTCGTTGTATTACCCCTCACGCTCTTTGAGGGGAAGAATATAGGTGTTGTTGGGCGCGCAACAATGCGTGACCTCAATCAAACACTTTAGCATTGTGATGCAGGAAGCCAAAAGCTAGCTTTGGGGGAAAAAAATTGTTTTGCATCTGCTATTTTGTATGGTTTACACCTTTGGAAGTTTTCTTTTGGCATATTTGTTTGCTTATCATCTTCAGTTGCCCTTGGGCATTGTGTGGCGCGTTTTAAACACAAAATAATACTAAACAATGGTGAGAGCAGAATAAGTAAAGCCCACTGTTGCGGTGGGGTGGGAAGAAAAATCAAGCTCAAAACATGTTTTCCCATGCCTTTCAGACGCACGAAATTGACAATTAAACGGAGAATAAAGGCAATCGTACATTTTGTAATCGCCTTTCCCTGCCAGATATACGGTAAATATTACAAGAATATAAACATCAGTGAATGTGAATTTCTAATGCGTATACATCGTAGGCACCGTGAGCCGACTAGCCCCACCGCTCTTAAAAGGTGCCCACACTCCCACCTGAGTGACACTCACTTGAGCTCTGCTCCAGTCTCTAGCCGCTCTAACAGCGAGATAAGGCTCTTATCGCCTCCAAGAGTGAAGATTTGGCCTCAATCCAGGGGGAACCAACGGTGCAGGAAAACCACTGTCTAGACACTTAAGGTGAACTAAAAAGCAAGAATGCTCCGTTTGACAGGAAATACTAAAGGGCTGTCGCCAAGTCGCGGTGCGTCGCGGCAGCTGTAATTCAGACACTGTCATTGTGTGAGACCGCCCCACCAAATCCCCTTTCCTGCCGTCATTTTTACCCCGCCACTGTCCAGCATGAACGTCCTGCAGGACAAGAAAGGGGGGGACATGGGCAAAACACAATGTGTTTAGATGTTAGGACATCCCGGAGGAGCAATGAAAAGATACAGGCTAAGGCAATGTTCCTCTAGGATAGTGGGGATCAAAGTGTGTGTCAGAGGTCGCAGAGTATTGATTTCCAGGGGAGAGGTCACAATCTTTTACCTAGCTATATTGAATATGAATACATTTTTCAATAGAGCCTCAATCAATTGTTTGTTTTAGTTGTTTATGTAATACATTGTTATGCTATCTGTCATGCTATTTTATGCTCAAGAAGCTCAAGAATTGCTATAGGAGAATGCAAGACACAGCTGTGACAGTGGTGCCAAAATTGAATCTATATTCCTTACTTTTGGTAGGTTGTTTGGGGTAGGTTGAGAATGTTTCCATCTATAGAAAACAATATGTAGGCCACTAATTGACTTGTTCCTTTGTTCCCTATTTAGGCAAGTACAACTAATCATAACAGATCACTGCATTGAGAATATATGTTTATTATACAAATTGTTTTCTAGCTGAATGATTATAGGACGCTTGTCTGGACGGCCTAGTCTGTTTTTGTAGATATAACTGCAAGCTACATATAGTTGAGCTATTGATTTTTACTGTGACAACATCAGCACCTTAAAGAAAATATATAACAGAATCAGTGTGCAATGGTCAGATTCAACCTAAAAACAAACAAAAATCTGCGATAACAGCTGCAGGTTTAAACGTGAAAAAATGTGGTTATCTTTGCTTCTCAACTCAGCAAAAACACCAACAATGAACTCACAGCCCTTTTACCAGAATGTATGTCCTACTGTAGTTCTTATAGCACTATAGCACTATAGAACTGCTACTATTCGCAGTACTTGGCCTAGAAATTCCTACAGGATATTTCCACATTTTGTCTATAAAACCTACGCCATTTAGTCTGTGATTAGGTGTATAATAAGATGACTTGAGTGAGAGTGAGATTGCTGTTTTAAAGTATAAGGCAATTCAAAGTAATGCAGAGTCGATGCACAACAACTTTTTTATAACACTAAATGTTAAAAATAAGGGGTTTTGCTGTTGTTGTTTAAGAAATGTTGTATATCATGTGGCTTGTCACATGGCTGCACGTTCAACTAGTCTAGGAAAACTGATGTTTAACCTAATCCAAACAAAATGTATTTGGCACTGTTATTAGGCCTATTTTATTATCTGTTTTTTTGTAGAGGTCTTCAAACTTAGTGACATTCTAAATAAATAACTTTTCTGGGGCCATGTCTGGGTAAACTGTTATCAAGTCACTGCTGAATATTGCATATGTCATTATTCCTAATCTTAAAGATTGTATAGTCTGCACCATGGTGGCTATACCAAAAAAATAAATAAATTCAAAATTGACCTAGAGGAACTCACAAGTGGCTATTACATGCCAAACATGGCGTGGAAGGATTGATGCAAGCACACATGGAGGCAATTTTCTTTTTTTTTCCTGTCTCAAAAGTGCATAAAAAAGTTTGTGGTAAATATTGTGGTCATGGTATTTATTTCTATAAATGTCCAAACACAGAATATACAGGCTACCAACCATATAACCAATTCCTGAGATTGGTATGCAACCAATTTGCAATAATCAAATTACTACAATGCCAACAGCACAGTCTTTTCTATAAAGTCAGCATTAGCGTAGACTGTACTAGTAGCCTTACTTCAAACACAAATAAAGTGCATCTGCAAGAGCTGTCAGATTGTTTTAATAACAGAAATTAAATTGTTTGTTTTTAGTTAATCAGAGACCTAAAAAATTGAAATGTTGGATATCAGTTTAGGTTTGGGGACTTTATCGCAGATTATTTGTTGACGTTAGTGAATGGTTCATCCTACTTTCATTATATGGGCTTCTTAAATATTCAGGCATGTTTTGCGGTTATATAATGTGATAATGAGGGCATTTGAAACTCAATTTGATAATAATGTTGTGGTGTTATCATTTGCAAACAATTTATAAACTTATTTGTATAAAAGCTCTGGGTGTGACTACTGTAGGCGGTTGATGGAGACGGGAAAAGAAAAAGAAAAGTTCTGGTCTATCAATGCCATCTAGTGGATGGGAGAATTCTGTCACCTAAAATTCACTTTTTACTTCCATTAAACATAACACTGGCTGTGACTATTGAATGCCACTTAAAATGCTAGGTAGGCAATTTGTTTTAGAATGAAAAAAAGTAATATGTAAAGGAAAATTGCATACCCAAGTCACAATATAAAGTAACAAAAAACAAAAAAACAACAACCAAATAGGCCTATAGTTTGGAGTTGACAATTAAAAAGGTATAGCTGCAATTTTACCTCAAAAGATAGTTTACACTGACATATTTTACTTTATATGTAAAACATATTTGACAGAGTATGAATGTACTCAATAGCAGGGATTCTTAAGAGGGGTGTCAGGACTGTGGGCCACAAGGGGTGTCTTGTTATCATATATGTTTTATTCTATTATATTATGCTGTTAAAAGAAGTTGTTCAGAACACCCCCTCCAAATAAATGAGGGGTTTCTGAAGCTAAAATCCCATGTTTGATCTCTATTTTAAAAGACAAGAGTTTTATTGGAGTGGAGATGAGGAAACTAGAGAAAAATGCCACTTGGTAGTAAGCCACAAGGCATATGCCCAAGGACAGAAATTCACCACTTAAATGTTACTTCCATTAAGAAAATAAAAATAAATCAAGATATATTACCTTGCAGGCAACCTCAATGGGCAAAGAAATAGCTAAGGCCACCTGGATCCAACACCAAGGAGCTAGCCAAGACAATTTCCCTCAAATCACCTCTCTATCTTAATCTGACAGCCAGACTCGATTAGAAGGCGTGGAAATTGCTTTTCTCCCCACCAGCAGTCACTGGGAAATTATCTTAATTGTGTCATGATTATGCCTCAAAGCTCTGGTGAGAGGTTTATGTTACTGCTTTCAAACACACAGAATGTTTCACGGTGAACTTCTGGTAACAATAGAAATGACGCACCAGTCCAAAATCTTCTAACATAGCTCAGTCTTTTTAAATCAGACAAAGAAACAAATACACAAAGAGAGGGCACTCTAAATTGACTGATATTAACTAGATTAAACATTGATAATTAGCACATAAGCAAACAATGTCCACTTATTACTTATTTTGTTAGTTGTATGGGGTTCCATTTGTGCCAAAATTATGTAGACATGAGAACTTTCTATATTGATGTGACAAAAAATCTTCAACTTTGAACGGTACTTCAGTTGTGACAAAACTATTTTGACAATTAGAATGTCTGTCAATTGCTTACCTGACAAAACATTTGTCTGTCAATTCAACTTTAAACTGTACTTCTGTCTTGTTGCCCTCCGTCATTTGACTGTTGTGCAGATGTGTCTTCCTCCTGTCATAATAATGGGTTGCGGCTTTTAGTCTTACTAGGCTCAAGGTACTGCGACTACCGCAAGGCTATAGCCTATTTCTATGACTTATGTCTATTTAGCTAAGAAAATTTAGCCAACTTATTTAGGAAATCCAAACCTGATATTAACAAAGATGTTGAATTGCACAAAAGGTGCAAGACTCAGCATTCGCAAAAGTGTTTTAAAGAGATTTACAAAAACAAAACAAAAAAGTCAACAGATTCAACCTATTGATAAGGCCATGGATTAAACACTTTGTCGGGCCCTACAAGCATCTATTGAGCAGAACACCTGTGGCAATATTAACAATTTACTGTATATGCCAGTACAAAAATTTAACATAAGGCCAGCAAATGGAATAATTACCAAAAAGTATGAATGTAAATTTTTGTATAATTTATTTTAGGGCTTAAGGCTCTGGAGTATTTAAGCCGTTGAGGGCAGCAGATTTTAGTTATTAAAAGATGTGAGTCTAGATTCAACAAGCTTAAAACAGCAGGCAATCAATTGAATAAATAGGACAAGATGCCGGGTTTTCAATTTTTATTGAGTTTTTCCTTTTTGGACAATTTCATTTCCAGTGTCATCCATTATCATTTACGTTACTATGGTGCTTGCATAATCTTTCATACAGGGCTAGAACTATAAAAACCAAGATAGGATGATGCTTGATCTTCAAACCACTAAATCTGCACATAGCACAAAGACCGATTGGATTGAACTGCAACAATTTTAAAGAGATCATTCCTTCCAGTTCTTTAAAAACCATTCCTTGACATAATCTATCTGGTTTGTATTGTTCTAGCAATAAGGCTGATAAAAGGGCCATTGCTATGTGTCAACAGAACAATCTGCATAGCAACTGGAAGACAAAGGGACTGGACACTGACCCAATAACAAGGATGAGAAACACACTAACTCACAAGACATAATTGGCACATGGTCTGCTCACCAACGTGATCCGATTGTTACATGGAGAACGATAGTTTTAAAATGTCGAAAGTGTGGAAAAGGTTCATTCAACATCAAGTTTGAGGTCTGATACGATGGAGCTCTAAGTCTAGTGTTCTAGGAGGGAAGAAAAAAAAAAAAAAAAAGTATATATAAAATAAAAAGTACAGTTCTGACATGATCTCCAAAGCATGTGGCAGTTTGAGTGTGCACCGTTCTGTAGTGGCTTTAACAACTCTGCCCAATTCAGGCTGTACAGTACATGCCACAATTTGACTGTAGTCATAGAAGCACAGTTAACAAGCATATGGGGAGAGACAGGTGCGATAGAAGATGCTCAGTAAAGTGTGCTTGAAGGCTAACAACTGACAAAATTCACTCAGCTACATGAGGAAAGCAGGAGGGGAGGGAGGAAGGGAGGGGGTTACTGAAACAGCTGGCAACCACATTGGTCTGGCATGATTCAAATACAGCACCAGCAGTTATTTAAACCTATCGCCCCACCCTGCACAAGGCAACTAAGAAGGGCAGCTCAGTAAATAAACTTTGCCAAGTTGTCTGGCCACCACTCAATTTGGTATAACAATTCAAACCACAATGAAATGTTGGGTCTCACAATATGGGTCTTTTACTGACAGTATAGACTAAACTGTAATATCGAACAATGCCAGTTTTTTTTTTTTTTTGCAGAAGACATGTTTAGTCAATGAAGACACAAAGCTCACAAGTCAATTACAGTTTCCAAAAAGAAGCACTTCAGACTGATGAATTCGCAAAGGCAGACCAGAGTGATTAGACATTCTCAGAACTGAAGACTTGTAGGGTCAGTGGTCAGTCTAGGTCAGGAGGGGACAATGAAGGAGAGGATTGCGTCAGGTTGACTTGAGGCCCATTTGTAGCAGCAGAGCTTAGAAGCGCTTGGGTCCCCAGGGAGAGGCCTTGGCAGCCACTGGAGCTCCAAAGCTAGGGAATTCCTCAGAACTGCTCATATCTGGGGCCTAAAGACAACAATAAAGTTTAGCGCAAGGGCTTGCAATTGGAGTGTTAAAAGAAGACCAACAGAACTTTCATATAAGATGCCTTACCTTCTCGCTGCCAGTGGTCCAGGGAGCCTCCCGCACCACAAAGCCTTTGGATGGGCCGCGGGGTTCATCCATAGCAGCAGCACTACTGCTAGAGGGCCTTATGTATGCCATCTTCGCCTCGTTGTCAACAACATCCGCAATCTGACGAAGCAGCCCCAACAGAACATTTCCCTTCAGAACATTTCCCTTCCCTTCCCTTCACTGAACGGTGAACTATTGGTTTTCATGATGCACAGCAGGTAAAAACTAGATACTTACATATTCCTCTGCCAGGTTAAGGAGATGGTCAATGGCTTCATCCACAAGCTCAGGAAGACCTGTGACTGTCACAAGGTTTGGGTCTGCAGCTCCGCTCTGGGGGAACCGCAGATCAACCTAGAGAAGAAAAAAAAAAAAAAAAAAAGTCAAAATACTTAGCTTCATGCAACAGCCCAACATGAAATCACTGCACTACCTTTTAAGAACCTAAAATAAAAGTTTGAGATGCAAAAACAACTTTGCCATTACATCCCAACAGCCTCACCTTGAACTCATCCATGATCTTGCGGATGCCCTTCCCACGTGCACCAATGATGCGGGCATGGACCCTGCTGTCAAGAAAGATGTCCTCAGAGATCATCTCCTCTAGTTCATCCACAATAGCCTGGATGGCGTCCCGTGCAGCCTCAGCTTTGTTCTCATACCCGGTAATGGTAATCTGATCCTGTTGGGAAACAGAACATTGTAACAAAAGGACTTTAAAGAAATGCCAAGTTTTCATTTATAATGCAGTCAATAGGGGATATATTAAATAGCTTTTAGCAAGTGAAAGTACCTGGTTCTCATCATTCTTGTCTGGGAACTGGATGTTAACATCATGTGCAGTGCGGATGTTTGTAATAATGGCACCTTTGCGGCCAATGATCTTGGGGTGATACTTTGGATCCACAGTAATGGTCAACTTGTGGCTCCTGAGCGCCTATGGTGGGCAAAATATCATTGCCAGGGGTTAAAACTCCACAAAGGCCAACCCACATCAGTCTCTTTCAGTCCATGATTTAGTTACTTTAAAAGTCATTAAGGACCAGGAACAGACATTTGAAGAAAATGTAATATTGTCTTCTCATATCCCCTTAGTGTTGCAGTACAACTTCTGGAACCAAACACACATACGCAACGACATGTTGCACTAATCATATTTTAAAAAGACATTTTGATAACAGACACATGGGCCATCATTTATAATATACAATGTACACTTTTGAGAATACTACAAATATTATTTAGCAGAGCCACAACAAATGTAGCTCAATCCCATTTGAAACCCCAAACACTACCAAATGTGAACACACTAACCCGATCCTCCTGCTCAGTCCGCAGCTCTTTGACACGCTCCAGGAGACCCTCTCTGGCGCGGTCTAGATGATTGGCTAAGCCAGTGATGGAGATGATATCAGACTGCAAATCAGGAGCAGGCACTTGAATATTAACCTGGAGAAATAAGAGAAAATGGTAAATGAAAGAACAAAGGACATTTTTTTACATGTATTCCAAAAAAATAAAAAAGGCGGAAAACAAACCTCAAATTCATCCATCATTTTGCGAATCCCACTTCCTTTCTGTCCAATTATGTAACGGTGAAGCTCAAAAGGCACTTCCACCTCAATAGTGACAGGAACTAAAGCCTAAAAAAAAAATAAAAAAAAGTTTACCACCAGTATTTTTTGCATTTGAGCCAAATAATGATTTGTTAAGTCTATTGTCACAGCTTCAATTATTTGATAAGAGATTTTACAGTCAAAAGTTCAAGGTTTGTTCAAACTGTCCTTTGCAAATCATCTTCGGAGATGAAGACCATTTATCATCATACAAGCTAGAGCCATTGAGTTTTCCCAACCAGTTGTTTCTAATCTCAATTCAAATCAGTTTTGATTAGGCAAACCAATGCCGGTTGCACACTGTTCGCAGAGCGCTTTGAGCTTTTTCTCTGCTTTGGTTTGCACACTGCCCGCGGATTTTATCTCCATGTAGTTTGCTCATGATATACGTTGTACTGCAGAATTAACATATTATGCATGTTTTATGACGGTTATGTAGAACGACGAATACAGTCAAATAGGTGAGCAACAAATGGTAGGGCAAGGGGGCGGGGGTAAAAAGCACATTTTTCTTTTAAAATGATTAGTGCATTTCTGCTTCTACAATGCATTGTCTGTAAAAATCCAAGGAGGAAAACAAAGTGTCAGCTGCAGTGTGCAATCACTCATTGATTAACATTGGAGTGGATTGAGAGTGGGTCCGCACTGCACGCAACAGAGGCTTAACAGACTGTTACCATCAACCAGTGTCGTCCAAAGAAAAAAAGTGCCATGTTGGCAACTAATAAAACTGCAATGAAGGCAAAGAGTATCCCTTTCATATAAAGATGTTTAAAGTCAGGTTTCATGAATTAAAACGTACAAATGTACTGCAGTATAAAAGTTAGATTACACAGATAATGTGAAAACCACGTGCCACGGAGGAGGCCTTTAGGAAACCAACGCGAGAACAGAAAAAGCAGGTTTGTTCCAAGCCAGACCTTCAACGCCTCCACGGCAGCCTCGCATCGCTCTTTGCGGCCAGAAATCACAATCACGTCACATTTCTTAGGTGTGGCCGGATCCAGGGGTTCCTTCACTTCCCCAGTAGAGTCTCCATTCTCCTGGATGGGGGCCTCCGCGGGGGGTGCAGCTGGATGAACAAGATAGCTGCCATGAGACGTGGCGGTCTCAGGACAAGGTCTCAACTCGTCAGGCTGGATATATGGACGTTTACCTTGAGCGTCCTCCCGCTCTGGGAACTTTATCTGGACATTGTGGTCCCGGGTGATCTGCTGGATCCGTGAGCCCTTGGGTCCCATGATGGAACGGTGGAACTTCTGAACAATGACGCACTCTATGGTCACTTGAGCATCCTTGGAAATTAAAAGACAGTGTCATCTCGCCACCATTATAAACGGTCAACTTATATATAAAAAATAAAAAAAAAGAAGGGGGTGGGGGGGGGGTGCACTCACCAAGGCCTCAATCATTTCAA